>JAOBYF010477747.1:0-23881 GCA_025403605.1 Parazoanthus darwini
GAGGGAGAGGGAGAGGGGGAGTGAGTGAGAGAGAGAGAGAAAGAGAGAGAGAGAGAGAGAGAGAGAGAGAGAGAGAGGGAGGGAGGGAGGGAGGGGGAAGAGAGAGGGAGAGAGAGATACATATTAATATAGATAAAATTGATTAAAGGTTAAAACATTAACGAATCTTGTAAATATATATGTATGTGTGTGTATCAAAGATTTGCTAAGAGTAATCTTCTAAGTATATTTTTTTGAAATGTTTGACATTTCGACTGCTGCAGCATTATAAGTTTTGAAATCTTTCATAATGTCAGACATTTTGAATAGAAATGCTTGTGCGGTAAGTTCCACACTCCGCCCAACTCACTCAAACGGACTGGTGACCGATTTGCTACGTGAACAATGGCCAATAATCTGAAACATAAAACTAAAAAAAATACATATGGTGGAAAGTTTCAACTTAAATTTTTCACAGATGTTTATAAATTTGTTTTTCAATGTTCTATTTAGCTTACGCAAGGATGTTAAGTTTTTGTAACACCTTGGCGCACTGATGTAAACTAGTATACAGTCCTTCACCAAATCAAAACTGTTAAGTAACAACAAAAGTACTTAAATAAGAGCAAAACCAATGCTAGACTAACCTTTGCGGGGGTAATTTGTAATTCTGTGTGATATTTAGTTAATAGTATTGTGTTTTGTCATTTTCCTTCTTTCTTACTTGTTTACTTAGTCCAAGTTGTAAAACCATTAGAAACTAATCATACAATTTATCTTGAATAATTTACATCAGATACTTCGCTAGTCATGTCTTTGACCATTCATTATTACGGAACCTCAAATATAAACGAGTCACCTGTCTCAATTAGCCCTTACAAGGTTGTTACAGGTGGCCTATATTGACTAATTAACTTGTAAGTTTCTCTTTTCTTTGTTTGACTGAGTGTTGTTGTTGTTGTTGTTGTCGTCAGTGTTTTAATGCATAACTATCACTGACAGTATAAAGCAAAAGTTAACTTTTCAGTTTGCTCATTTCCTGTGTTTGTTTCAGAATGCCATTCGCCACACACTGTCTGTTAGGAAGAGGTTTACCAGAGTAAAAAGACAGTCAGGATCTACGGGCTGGTACAGCTCATGGTGGACTGTTGATCAACAGTTCATACGAAGGAAAAATAATAAATAGATATTTTGGGACAAGAAAGAGCCTCTAACTAAAGTTAAGAAGAAAAAATGTACTGAGTAACTTCCGTTTAGGTGTACATATACTATTTTCTTTTTCAAAACATTCTTTACATATGTTTTTGTTAATTCTATTTAATGTTCCGTTTGGAATTGCACATAACCGATTATATCAGTATTACTTTATATTGACTCTTTTACACCACATTGAGCATTTTTCAGATAAGTTGGGCAGGGAGCATTGTTTTCGTTCATGGGGTAAATTCATTTAAAACTTGTCCTTAGTTTTTTCGTATTTTCGTACATAAGAAAATATACAGATGAGTCATTTGCTTTATGGTTTTCAACCTGAACCTAAAATGGTTCTTAGCTTGTTTTAAAATTTGGGTAAATTTAACCCTCGCTGTCTTTGGTACATTCGATAGCATAAACCAGCTCTGTCTCAGTACAGCAAAAACAATTGTGAGCTACAACAGTATGTTTACCCTGGAAAACCAAACATGAGCAATCCTATTAAATGAATAAATGGCTGAGTAAAGCCTGTATCGTTATAAGCAACTAACTAGCTAGATGGATTACCATCCGAGCCATTAAAGTGCTAAACGGTATATTAAATTTATGTAGTTATGTCTAGAAAAGGATGAAACTAAGGTCTTCAAAGAAAAAGTAAAAAAATGACAGCATAAAAAAGCAAATAGCTGAATAGAGCAAAACAAGAAATTATTTAATGAAGGCTGGCCCCGCCTAGACTAGCTGTCAGGCTACATGTGGGCCCCAGACCCTGTATCATGTAACTTTTAATAAATTACGAATAAATAAAATGTGTGTGTGTGTATACAATTTAATAATGCTCACTGCCAGATATTGCAGCAACAAAATCCAACTTTTAAAGCCTGATACAACTACAAATTGCAATCAGTTTCCTTTTAGAGAAGGAAACAACACTTACAAATCGGAAACCATCAGAACTGTATTTTGGAAATGGAAGCATTTGGGGCCATACGCCAATATTTTTTCCTTTTCGTGACACCCCAACTTTCTTGGTGTCAGGAGAGTATAATTTCTGTGCCTAATATTCTCATCCTATGTAATTTAAGCCTAAACAGTTAAAAGCTTATTGTACAGACTGTCCTGAAAATTTTGTACTCTATTTTTTCTGTGTACACATCTGTTAAAACTGCAGTATTTTTTGATTTGATATTTTCTGCTGACTCATTGTGTATTTAAAGAATATAATAAAAAGTTATAGAAGAAGTTGCGATAATGTCGATCAGCACCAGTTTGAAAACTGGTTTGAAGAACTTAATGGATCTCGAGGCTGATATACATTTCCCTCATGCAGTGTCACAAAATATTTTATCAAATCAACTATATGGTTCGGTAAATGACTGTTAAAGCACAGTGAACACAAATCATCGATACTGAAAAAGGTTGAAAGCTAAATCTTCAAAAAGCATTTTCAAGGTAAAATTGCCCAAGCATGCATACGAGCTTCTAAAGCTTCATCACTACATCTATTTTAAGATGTCTTTGAAAGAGCCTTTTCAGCTTTATCACCAAGCTCTCACCTCTTAAACTTAAAACAGATGAGTCACTATGTTATCATATTGAACCTGACATGAAACGAAGTGACATGTCCAGCAAACCGTTAGACTTTAAGTACTGTAGTAGTTCTTTTACCGGTCGGTTTTGAGTGTAATACGTGATATGTAATATAAGCTTTGTTGACATGACTTTCCAGTGTAATGTCAAAGCATTTTTTTTTCACAAAAATGACAATTTTAAGAAACAATTTACTCAACAGTAATTAAGTTAAAATAATCTAAAAATGTATACATTATATAACAAGGTTTGATCTTACTCTGATGCAAAAACATACAAAAAAAGCAATGTCATGGTAACATTCTGTATGTTTATAGTGTATATTTTCTTTGTATAACGCCATATTTACACGTACTCAAAACGATAACAGCATATACTGTGATAAAGTGCAGTAAATACATTTCATTCAAACTCAGTCTCAGTTAAATTACACGGTAACTGGATCGATAAACTAAGCAAATTTTGAAATGACTGAAATACAGTTGTTTGACATCGTTTGATTAATTTCTGTAGAAGATTGCTTGGTCTGTTAATTAGTTCAACTGAGCATTAAACGCAGTCTGTATACCAGTTAAATTCACTATCAACATGCAGGTAGCCGAATACTTCTAACACGCTTCTTTACAAACGCCAACATAGTGAATAGTTTGTTTGGCTGACATGCAAGTCAAAATGAACGCTTTGGTTGGCATTTGGAGCTTTTATAGGTCTTTATGTTAACATTAAAAAACCTTAACGACTGAAAACACTAATTTAATAGTCAAAGCTAATGCTGTAAGATATCCTCTTCCTGTAGGGCATTCTTTACGGCGCTTGAGGTAGTCATATAGTGCATGTACATGTGGTAAACTGCAATTCTTTTGTGATTCATAGTAACATTCGACACTATATAATGCTGGTGACATGTACATCTTTAAATATCTCTGAAACTAAAACATCAACTAGAAATGTGAACAGACCAGTTACATATTTCGATAGTTGACATTTCATGTTCACTGAACTGACATTTTTTGTTATACTTGAAAGAATCACTTTCTTTTGACATCACATTACATTCAACAATTCTGTATGATTATCTTTAATTAAAAGTTGATATTATAAAATCTGATGTCGATCAGCTCCAGTTTGAAAGCTGGTTCAGTTGAACGACTTAAAGGATCTCAATACATCTATGTTTGCCTCATGCAGTGTCACAACGATGTATTAAATCAGCTGCAAGATTCGGTGAATGACTGTTAAAACACAAAGAACAAAAATCATTGAGACCAAAAGAGGTTGAAATCTAAATCTTCAAAAAACGTTTCAAGATAAAAGTGCCAAAGCATACGAGTTTCTAATGTCTCATCATTACCTCTGCTTCAAGATGTCTTTGAAAGAGCCTTTTCAATTTTATCACCAAACATTTTTCTTTTTAAACAGATGTCGCACTATGTTAGCTCATACTGAGCCTGACACCAGCAAACGTTGGACTTTAAGTCCTGTAGCAGTTCTTTTACTGTTTAGTTTAAATGTATACCGCCATTTGTTCATGTACTCAAAAGACATAGATAATCACACGGCTATGATAAAGTGCGGTAAATACAATTCATTCAAATTCAGCCTCAGTTAAACTTCATGGTTACCGGATCGGTAAGCTAAGTAAATTTTGAAATCATCGAGCTTACAGTTGTTTGACATCGTTTTATTAACATGTGAAGAAGATTGCTTGGTCTGTCGGTTTGTTCAACTGAACACCAAATGCAATTTGTGTACCATTTCAGCAGTTGGAAGTTACACGCTTCATTTAAGACGTCAAGATGTTAAAATTTCTTTATGGACCTGTTTTGGTTGATGTACTAGTCAAAGTGAAAGCTTTAGTTTGCTTTTGAAACTTTACAGGTTTTTCTGTTAAGATAACAAAACATCAGTACTTGAAATTACGTTTATTAATAGTCAAACTGATAATGTGTGGGATATCTTTATCCTGAAGGGCATTCCTTTCGTCACCAAACGTAGCCATATAGTGCATGTAGTGAACTACAATTATTTTGTGTTTCATAGCAACTTTCGACACTATTGCATGCTGTTGACATATCCTTCTTCAAATATATCTCTGAAAAGACTAAACATCGGCTAGAGTTGTGGATATCAAAACCAGATACATATTTCGATAGTTGACATTTCATGTTCACTGTTCCTTCATTTAACACCACATTACATTCAACGGTTCTGTTTGTTAATACTATTAAGTGCTGATGTCGATGAGCACCAGTTTGAAACTGACCGGTTTGAGCAACTTAAAAGGATCTCAAGGCACACACATTTGCCCCATGCAGTTTTACAAAAATGTATCAAATGGGTTGAAATCTAAATCTTCGGAAAGGGTTTCAAGATAAAATCGCCAGAGCACACGAGCTTCTACTGTCTCATCTCTACCTCTGTTTTAAGAAAGAGCTTTTTCAATTTTATCCCCAATTTTCTTACTTCTAAATTAGATGGCTCACTGTGTTAGCTCAAACTGAAACTGAAATGAAAGGAAGTCAAATATCCAGCAAACGTTAGACGTCAGGTCCTGTATAG
This sequence comes from Parazoanthus darwini, assembly GCA_025403605.1. NCBI lineage: Eukaryota > Metazoa > Cnidaria > Anthozoa > Zoantharia > Parazoanthidae > Parazoanthus > Parazoanthus darwini. The sequence goes on from JAOBYF010477747.1 coordinate 5,323, forward strand.
CAGTTCTTTTGCTGCTTAGTTTTGAATGTATATTTTCTTTGTATCATGAGCGCAACACGAGCTTACGACTGTTTGACTGATCGTTTGATTAATATGTGTAGAAGATTTCAAAAGCAGCCACTTATTCTAACACGCTTCATTTAAAACGTCAAGAAATTAATAATTTGTTTTATGAACCTTCATGGCTGATGTGCAAGTCAAAGTGAATGCTTTAGTTTGCTTTTGGATCTTTATAGGTCTCTCTGTTTGTATATCACCTCAATACTTGCAAGAATTATTTTTAATAGTCAAAATTAATACTGTGGGATATCTTAACACTGTAGGGCATTCATTCGGGCCCTAACGTAGCCACATAGTGCATGTAGTGTACTAAATTCATTTCGTGATTCAAAGCATGTCCATCTTTAAATATCTCCAAAAAGACTTAAATACTGATCAGCTGGAAATGTGATAAAGCCAGTTATAAAATTCGATAATTAAACAATTCATGTTCGGAACTGACATTTTTTGTTATACTTGAAAACATCTCCTTCATTTCACATCACATTACATTCAACAGCAGTTTGTATGATTATAGATCTACAAAGTTGATGTTGTCGATCAGCACCAGTTTGAAAACTGGTTTGAGCAACTTAAAGGATCTCAAGGCATATTTATTTTCTCATGCAGTGTCACAAACATGTATCAAATCAGCTGCATGTTTCGGTAAATGACTGTTAAAGCACAGTGAACACAAATCATCGCTACTAAAATGGTTAAAATCTGAATATTGAAGAAACACTTCAAAATAAAAGCACCCAAACATGCGAGCTTCTAATGTCTCATCACTACCTCTGTTTCAAGATGTCGTTGAAAGAGCCTTTTCAATTTTATCACTAAACTCTAGGCTTTTTAAACAGATGTCGCGTTATGATAGCTCATTTTGAACCTAAGACAAAACGAAGTTAAATATCCGGCAAAAGTTGGACTTTAAGTCTTGCAGCAAATTTATCTGACCAAACTCTTACTTCTAAAATAGATGTCTCACATGTTAGCTCAACTGAAACCTAGGTGAAACGAATTCAAATATCCAGCAAACGTTGGACGTTCAGTCCTGTACAGCAGTTTTTTCACTGCTTAGGTTTGAGTGTATATTTTCCTAAAATAACGCCACAATGTACTTGTACTCAAACGACATGGCAAATACTATGATAAAGTGCGGTAAATACATTTCACACAACTTCGTCCTCAGTTAAGCTACACGGTAACCAAATCGGTAAATAAAGGTAGGTAAATTTTGAAATCAATGAACTTACAATTGTTTGACTGATCGTCTGATTAATATGTGTAGAAGATTGCTTGGTCTGTTGGTTTGTTCAACTGAACACTAAATACAATTGGTGTACCATTTCAGCAGTTGGAAGTTACACGCTTCATTTAAAATGTCAAGATTTTTAAAATTTCTTTATGGACCTGTTTTGGTTGACGTGCTTGTCAAAGTGAAAGCTCTGCTTTTGGAACTTTTATAAGTCTTTCTGTTAAGATTACAAAACATCAATACCTGAAATTACGTTTTTTTAATAGTCAAACTGATACTGTGGGATATCTTAACACTGTAGGGCATTCATTTCGCCACCTAACGTAGCCACACAGTGCATGCAGTAAACTACGATTATTTTGTGTTTCATAGCAACATTCGACACTATTGTAAATGACATATCCTTCTTCAAATGTCTCTGAAAGTGGATATTGAAGCCAGATACATATTTCGATAGTTAATTGACATTTCATGTTTGGAACTGATGGTTTTAGTTTTACTTGAAACGGTTCTGTTATAGTTAATATTATAAAGTGCTGATGTCGATCAGCACCAGTTTGAAACTGACCGGTTTGAGCAACTTAAAAGGATCTCAAGGCACACACATTTGCACCATGCAGTATCACAAAGATGTATCAAATAGGTTGAAATCTAAATCTTCGGAAAGGATTTCAAGATAAAATCGCCAGAGCACACGAGCTTCTACTGTCTCATCTCTACCTCTGTTTTAAGAAAGAGCTTTTTCAATTTTATCCCCAATTTTCTTACTTCTAAATTAGATGGCTCACTGTGTTAGCTCAAACTGAAACTGAAATGAAAGGAAGTCAAATATCCAGCAAACGTTAGACGTCAGGTCCTGTATAGCAGTTCTTTTGCTGCTTAGTTTTGAATGTATATTTTCTTTGTATCATGAGCGCAACACGAGCTTACGACTGTTTGACTGATCGTTTGATTAATATGTGTAGAAGATTTCTTGGTCTGTTGGTTATTTCAACTGAACACTAAATACAATCTGTGTACCAGTTCAGCAGTTGGAAGCTCCAAAAGCAGCCACTTATTCTAACACGCTTCATTTAAAACGTCAAGATAATAACAATTTGTTTATGAACTCCATGGCTGATGCGCAAGTCAAAGTGAATGCTTTAGTTTGCTTTTGGATCTTTATAAGTCTCTCTGTTTGTATAGCACCTCAATACTTGCAAGAATTATTTTTATAGTCAAAATTGATACTGTGGAATATCTTATTCCTGTAGGGAATTAACTTCCGTATCTTAAACGTACCCACATAGTGCATGTAGTGTGCTATATTTATTTCGTGATTCAAAGCATGTCCATCTTTAAATATCTTTATAAAGACTAAAATATCAGCTGCAGATGTGAACAAGCCAGCCATAAATTTCTAAAGACAACATTTCATGCTCGGAACTAACGTTCTTAGTTATACTTGAAAGAATCCATTTTTTTACATCACATTTAATGCAACGGTTCTGTTGATATTGGTATTAATCAAGTGTTGATGTCGATCAGCAGCGGTTTGTTTGAAAACCAAACCGCTGAGCAAGTCAGTGGATCTTAAAGCGTACATATTTGCTTCATGCACCGCACAGATAGATGTACAAATGTGGCTATAGGAAAAAATTGTTAAACTTAGAATTAACACAAACCACCGATACTGAAACAGGTTAAATTCTACATCTTAAAAGTAGTTTTCAAGACTGAATCGCTCTTGCACACGGTCTTCATTTGTCTCACCACTACCTGTTTTTAAACATGTGCTTAAAAGTGCCTTTTGATCAGTTTGTCCAAAATTCGTACTTTCACAAGCTTAAGCTCTTAAAATAGTAAACTCAGTGTGTCACAACGTTTAAGAATCTCGTATTGTGCTTGATATAAAAAGAAGTCAAATATACAGCACTGAAATATTAGATTTCGAGTCCTCTAGCAGTTCTTTCAGTATTGTTTAGTTTAAAGCGTATATTTCTCTTGCATAAGACTAAAAGAGAAATATATAAAGCAGTAAGCTAGAGTGCGGTAAATATAAATAATCCAAATTAAAGCCTAGTTAAATTACAGAGCATTCGGATCGGCAAACTCAATTTCAAACCTGAAGAATGAATGAGAACTGAAACTGAGAAGCTACTGAAAATCTTTGAGTTAACGTTGCACTGATATTTGTAGATGAAAGCTTGGTGTGGTGGTCTTTTCAACTGAACACTAACATTGACAGGGTCGTAACCAGCTTTGAAGCAGAAGAAGAAAAAGCCTCTCCTACATTTTGAACCGGAAAGAAGCTATTTTTGTTCATTTTTGAATAACAATTGGAAAACATTTTGCTCATTTCTAAGATACTCGTTTTGCCTCCTCTAAATTGTAAGTCTGGTTATACGGCTCTGGTTGGTGTACCAGTTGCAATTACCGAAGGCAGATCCTAATATCAGCAAAACTTCCTTAAACTTGCTTTATTTGAAACGTCAAGATTTCAGAAGTTTGGTTATCAGCAATGCACAAGTTAAAGCAAACATTTTAGTTTGCTTTGGAAGTTTTGTTAGTTTTGATGTCGCAAAATTGTAATGCTTGCTGCATAAACAGGCAGCTGCTGCCGAGATCCAGAACTATTTCTGGTTAAAACTGAGACTGTAGGATAAATCATGTTATGGCAGAGCATTCATTTCGGCACCTAACCTAAATTGATATGTGGAGATCTAGTGCACTACACTTCATTTATTTATTCCACGACTCATTGGCATCCTTCGACACTTTTGTTGACATCTACTTCCTACGATATTTTTAAAAACAAAGAATAGAACTCCATTAAGATACCTTCTCATCAATCCATTTATATCAAGTTCCATATTCAAACATTTCTTGTTAGGGTTTGACGTTTTTGGTTATTCTTAAAGTAATCCTTCATTTGACAATATTATTCTCTTACTAAATGGTTAGTTACCCATTAAAACAGAACCGCTATTGCGGTGAAGTGCTGATGTCGAGCAGCACCAGTTAGCAAACCAGTTTAAGCAACTCAATGGATCTCAGGTCATAAACATTTGTCCACCATAGACAGACATTTTTCAAATCAAATATAAGTTTCGATAAATGACGTTTAGAGCACAGTGAGCATAAATCATCAATACTGGAAAAGGTTGAAAACTATTTTTAAAACGAAGATTGACTCGCTAATGTGTATAGACTTCTAATGTCTCACCACTACCTATATTTCAAGCCGAATGTGCTTGAACGAGCCTTTTCAATTTTGCCACCAACTGACTCACGCATACTTTAGTCAACCTGAGCTCTTGAGATAAACTTCTTACTACACTTAGTTCATATTGAACCTGATATGAAACAGAGTCTAATATCCAGGAAACGTTTGAGTTCTTTTCGTGTAGCAGTTCTTTCATTGGTTAGCTTTATGTTTATCGTTTCTTTTTGAACTGGCGCCATGCATGTAATAAAATATTAAGACAAGGTGCAATGAACATGCACATTTCATTTAAATTTAGTGTAAAAATCAAAGTATAAAGCAAATGATTGGGTACATTCATTTTCAATACTAAAGAATGAATGGAAACTGGAACTATCGTAACTTTTGGTAACAATTAAGAACAGTTGTAGAAGAAGGCTTGATTTGGGTGTTGGTGTGTCGGCTAAACACTAAATGATGGCGTGCTAGCTGCACAAACCACAGTGAAGTTATTACTTCTACTCGAACCAAAATAAAACGTTAAGATATAAGAAATATCTTAGTTATGACTGGTGCACGAGTTTTAATTTGCTTTTGGAACTTTCAAAAAGTCATTATTTTAAGTCTGCTGTTTTAAACTTCCTTCAACACTTGCGACATAAAGTAACGATAACAGATGCCAAGGCCGTGAACTATCCTTAGTTAAGACTGACACTATAAAATGTGTGCTATCAATGTGGAAAGAGCATTAGTTTTAGAACCTGGCCGCGTAGTAGAAGGTATAGAGAGATTTAGTGCACTGAAAGATATTTCCTCTATGATCGACACTAATGGTGTCGACATGTGCTTCCCTTTAATTAACTCATAAGATTATAACTCTATCAATAGCCGTTTTGAACATTGCAGTTATGCTTCGATCCTTCACTTAGTTCAAACTTAAAAGACCCTTCGATTAACAAAATATTGTGAGCGCACTTAACCTATACCAAAAAAGGTTTGAAAGTTATGTCTTTAAAACGCATTTCAAGTTTGACTCATCTATGCATACGAGTTTCAAAGTATTTCTCCATGATGCTAAACTGTGTTTAAAATGTCTTACTCTTCCTGAACACTAAGTCTTCAAATTTAAGTAAAGGTCCTTCTTTTGAAAACATATTGTAAGCACACATGATCTATTGTGATTAAGGTAGAAAAGTTTGTCTTCAAAATGCGTTTTCAACATCGACTCCTCCGCGCATGTAAACTTCTAATGTCTCATCACTACCTTTATTTAAACTTGAATGATTTCCGTCTTACGTTGCTCCATTACTTCAACAATCACCTTAATAGGAATGAACGAAAAAAACCCTGAAAACTTTGATTATTTTTATGTTAAACAAAACTTGAAAGAACGTCCCCCAAAAAACTCGGGTTTTTTGATAATCAATGAATAAAACTTCAAGTGGCCTTCAAGAGAGAGAAGTTTATTTGGAAACTTATACTATTATCAAATGTTTTGAATATCGATGGGTTTGGCATTCTGGTTTGTTTTCAGATATGCACAGGCAAAAAGTTCAAATTCTTGTGAGGCTTAATGTTCGAAACAACTCACTTTTCCGATCGTATGCTTGCCATTTTCTATATTTTAGTACCGCACAGCCAAACGTATATTCAACAATTTATGCGAAAAAAGTTAACTGTATACCGATAAATCATTGTACTTTACAACGTGTATTATGGAATAAAACCTTATAAGGTAGGTTTCTCTGATCGGAAACGAGAAGATTGACACTGTATTTTATGATAACTTTCGTTTTAAGTTGTACGGATTCAAAAATACTGATCAACAACTTATGCGAAAAAGCTAACTGTATCCGCATCATAGCTTGCACCAAGTGTCACCAACAAAACATTGTAATTTACAACGTGTACTACGGAATAAAACCTTATAAGGTAGGTTTCTCTGATCGGAAACGAGGAGATTGACACTGTATTTTATGATAACTTTCATTTTGAGTTGTACAGATTCAAAAACAATGATCCACCAAAGTGAATTAAATAAGGAAACACGTTTTCTGCTATTCCTTCAATTATGTAGATATTTTATTAGATGATATAAATTGAACATGGTAAAATGTTTAAAAAAGCAACATTGCTCACTGAAGTTCTAATGGGTAATACACGAAAGACTTTCCTGTTCATTTAGTTTCAAAACGTATCATTAACACTAATTCTAAGCATTTCTTTAGGATGATAAATTATGTTTGTAAAGAAATACCAAATGTCTTACGCTTTCTCAACGTTAAGTTGTTGTCTTTAAATTCGAAAAGAGAGAAAAATATTAAGATACAAATCACTTCTATGGTCTATTTTCAAGTAATGTACTACTTTGTAACGGAAAGTTTAAAGCCTAAATTTGCTCTTTGCTGGTATATCATGCACAGATGATGCACAACCATACTTGATTGATCAGTTATTTAGACCATTTTCTTGCCAGCCTGGCAACTCACTGTTGTTAATAAAATTCAAATACATATCGCTAGTAAGACGGTTAACAAGTGGTGAATGAATTCTACCCATTTCCTGAGCGATTAAATGCCAGGCAGTTGCGGTGTTTTTCAAAAAAATGTGAAACTCACGACTGGATTCTTTATGCTATAAAATAGGTTAGTCCGGCATTTTCTTAGTCCCAGCAATTAGATATTAACTGTGTGGTTTTGATAAAATTGCAATTCAAACTGCGTTAACTTTAACAAACAAAAACAATAAAAAGATAGACAGTTTTAACAAACCGTCTCCGGAAGAGATGACAGAGGCATTAGTAAACTCTTACCTGGGTTTCATAGTGAGTTGCTGGAATGGAAAGGCAGTGCTTTTGCATGGGCTCCTCAACACCCTTGTCAGCTGCTTCCGTGTCTTACTTGTCAAAGTTGTCAACCAAATAAAAAACAAGTAACTAAAAGCAAACTGAATCAATTTGTGCTCTTAACAAATTGTCAGACTCGCTGCAATACTGAAGTCAACAACTATCAGTACCATCCAATCGGGTAATAATGCTGCATGGCAACAACAATGTCACCTCTCCCTTTCTTCTGGAGAATTAGAAGTTTCTGCGGTTCATGCGGACCACGGAATTCCAACTGTATCCAGCCGTAAACCCATTAAACATACACTTTTCCGCTTTACTCAGGCTTCCTTAATAAATCAAACAATTCAATCTAAAGTTTTAAGACAAACTCTTCCGTAGTTTTCAACTTCGTGTGTCGACTTTTACAGTCACGGATGGTCGCTGATTAGCGGAAGAAACGTGTCCTCAGCTAATTGTTATTATTGAAGCAACAAAGGTAGAAAGTATTTTCAACACTCCGCACTAAATCAATTCCTGTTTTTCTTTCGAAACAACTTTGCTTTCGCACTTATGCGCTCTTTCTGCAGCTTGCGTCGATTAACTTAGAAATCTGCCTAGATTCGTTGAATGCCACACCATGGGACAAGGTAAGAGACACAAGAATCCAGATTTAAAATATAGTCAGAAATACTGGTAAACAAACTAAAGCACCGTTTGGGGACGGGTAGCATGTGTTATTTCGAAATAATCAAAACAAAAACAAAATAAGATTTCACAATGGTTTACTGATTAGTCTGAAGGGATAGTTTAATGTCATATAGTTTCATCTTAATACTGATTTCGTTGCTATAACTAAAACATGCATCTTATGAAAATTAATTCTGATCGTCGAGCTGATGTTCGGTTGATGTCATTTAACGTCTACAAACCAATCACAGCAGTGTTCCACACGATTAACAAGCGGCAGGAAAATTATATTCTGTGATGTGGTTAAATTGTAATTGTAGCTTTTCAGCATTGAGGCCGATCAACATTTTATGTGTAAACAGACTCCACTTTGTTAAATCTAGAATGCCCTTTGTGCTCAGCATGTTTGAATTGCGCAGACGAGACTTTACTGACATTTTCAAAACTTTGTAAAAGTTATAGTAAATTGAAACTAAAACTATTGTTTCGCATAATACTTGTGATATTGGAACACGCTTCCCGTGAGTGATGTTTCCGCATTTTTTAATTAAGACGTCAGTAAAACAGTCATGCCTGCTGGGAGCCAACCCCCACATCGGAGCATCTTGGACAACACTGCGAAACATTTCAATTGCATATTTGTCTATATCTATTATATCTAACTTCATACCATGTTAAGCAAAATGTGACTCGAATCTCTCAGTTTAAGCCTCTATTTTGCTCATTAGTGTACCAAACAAGAAAAAGGATGCAGGATTGCCTGACTACCCCTTATGGTTGCAAATCCTGCACTTTCACTGTATAAATCACAACTGATACTGGAAAACCTGTAACTTTATGTGGAAAATAAACCCATTGAATCCGTTGAATAGGCAAGGCATGCGCTACTCGGCAACAAGATAACTCCTTACTTATTTAAATGATCTTTGTAACGTTTCAAACGCCTTAAATCTATTGTTATTTGCATATGATACAACTATTGTTTTCTCTCACAAGGAAATGGTTTTTTATCTATGGTTGTAAACAGTGAACTAGAAAAATTAATAGATTGGTTGTCAGCTACATGTAATAGGATATGAAATCTAATCTTATGACCTTGAACTAACCTAGGCAAAAAAGGTAAACATAATATATTAAGGTATTCCTAAGCAATCATGTCTTCACTAGGGTGACTGAAACTGTATTTCTTGACATGGATTCCCCATATTCATTGCATATTTCTAACATAGAAAGACGATTTCCAAATCAGTAGGGATAATGTACAAAGCAAGTTTCTACCTCTCAACTGGCTCTATCTTGGTTCTTTATTATTCATTAATTTATCCCTTTTCACTATTCTGTGTTTGGGGATCCAAATATCCAACAATCTTAATTGTTTGATTATGCTCCAGAAAATGGATAAAATAATGTTTCATTTTAAAAACCAAATGCTCCCACGAAGTTTTGATGGCTTGTTTCTGCCAAAACCTTCTCAACATTTTTCAGAAGCTTAAAGTCTTCTCTTCTTGATTGCTGAGTAACGCTCACTTCTCTTTTGTCATGATTTAGTTTATTTATTTTTTGTCAGTTTGTGTATTTTGCATGTTTTTTATTTATATTAAATGCTATAAGTACAATAGGCCATGATTAATTAAGTTTTTATGATTTAAACTGGATGAAAAGGGCTTTCCTCTATAAGCCACTTTGTTAAACTCCAGTTGTAACTGTTCAGCATTGAGGCCGATCAACGTATTATAACTTTGTGTAAACAGACTTCGCCATGTAAACTCTAGATCAGGTTTTTTGTGCTCATCACGTTTGAATTCAGCAGACAAAATTTTACCAACATTTTCAAAGTTCTTTTAAAAGTTGAAGTCAGTCGAGTTAAACTAAATCCACCTGGCGCAGATTGTTTCGTCTAATACTTGTGATATTGGAAATCGCTTTCCGTGGATAAAGGCTCCGCTTTTTTACGACGTCAGTAAAAGAGTCACGTTGGAGCCATGATTTTTTGTATATATTAAATACGATAATTATAATAGCCATGACTAATACAACGTTTCATGATTTAAACTGGATAAGAAAGGCTATCCTGCATACGCATATTTTGCATAACACTTTTTTTCTATAGCATGTATATTGTAATTTAATGTATGTGTTATAACTTTTACTCATTAATTTGTTTATTGTCAAAAAACCTTTTTCTAAAAATTTTACATCATCTTGTTAACATATGGCGGAAAAAATAAAATGTCAAAAAAAAGTCAAATGTCAAATACGCTATTCTGGTTTTCCACGGTCCTTCTCGCTTTCTATTTGGATAAGTTATTTATTGTAAATTAATGTATTTATACATGTGTGGCAAATATATAAATCTGAAACACGAACACAGAAAAAATGACAGCGCATTGATAATTCATAATACACTGGCTAAAATAACCAGAAATAATACCAACAGAAAGTAGGGATAAAAGTATAACGAACTGAGACTTCTGACTAGCCATTTTTAAAATATGTTGACCGACAATTGTTTTTCTCAGACAGCTCAGACAGTGACCAACCGAATAATTCTTTTCTACCTTTTCTTCTAAAACAATGATTGTAAAGAAGATGCCTTGTAATCACTAACTAGGTGATACATGATTGAGTGCACCTGCGTGTGTATTTTGTGCGTATGTGTGTCAGCATTTGTGTACGTGTGTATTTGTCTGTGTGTTGTTTTCATTACTTCAAAAAGGCTACAACCAGAAGGCAACATAGTTAATGACCGCTTGCACATCTGTACATTCTTGTTGTGTTCGAAACTTGGCTCTTACAGTTTAGCTCTTCAATACTCCTGAGAGTATAACTTTCTTGAATTTCAAGTTAGACCTTCCCGTTGTTCCAGAGACCTCTAAAGAACTCTACCCGTCCCTTTTCCATATAGTGATTGGATTGTTTTACGACAGATTTAAGAGAATTGTGCACGTTCAGCTTACATTTTGATGTAAACAGTGTTGTAGGGAAATATGTTTATTGGTTGTAAGGTTTAGGACAACCCGTTATTGATCACGAGGCCCCAACAAGTCCAAATATTATCTATGCTAACTAATGTTATAACAGCAAAACGTGTTAAAACTGTTTCATATAGTAACAGTTACTGTACTTGTGTTGATGTTATTGATTAGTAATCGATAATGTAACTCTTGTATATGTAATCAGTATAAAGTTGTTGTTAAGATCAGAGTACTTGTTATGATCGTTTTATTTATTATAAAAATACAAGTCAAGTTTGGTTATCTGTTAACCCAGTCTACCGCTCACTAACTTGCCTGCTTATCAAAATGTCAGAACACACTGAATTTGTTATCTGATGCCATGTGACTGCATGGCTACCTGAATGAACCAATCACAATCGTGCTTTTTGGAACCTGAGCCAATTTCAAGCAACAAATCAGTTACCAAGGCAACAAAATTCACCTCTCAATAACAAATTAGAAACTTTTCCATTCTAGCTCAGTAATAACTTTTCTTAAGTGTTAAACAGAAAGTTTTACTTAAGCCCAATCAATTTTGTTTTGTAAATGTTAATCTTTAAGACATATTGGTAACAGAATTTTGTGTCGTCGAATTTTGTCTGTAATCATACTTGTGAGTTTGTTATCATTGGTAAAATTACAAGCTGATTTGTGCTCTACTCAGTCCTTTTACAGTTACTTTACTTATCCTTATCAGTATCAAAATTGGATATTTTAATGATGAATATTGTGATTTTTATTACAATTGTAGTTTTTTACATTACGACAATCATTTAAAAATAACACAAATATCATGCGTATCTTCATATACATCATTACTTTGATTTAAAATATGGCTCTTAAGTTGTTGTGAGTAACATAAGTATTGCTCGACGTTTTCATATTACTTTTTTAGTCTTAGTTTCCTAATAGAGTTGATCTTTTTTAACCTAACAGCTAAGTGAGTTTACCTGTAACTTTATATGTAAACTAGCAATTACTAGAGAACAATTTCCCATATGTCTCAATTATTTGAAAAACCTAACAGTTTCATTCAAATTATTGAAAACATTTATTTACTGATCATGAGCTTTCAACCTTCCGCAAAATATTTGTTTCTGATTGTGCGATATCAGCTAAATTTTTAGTTAGACATTAGTAAACTAATGAACAGTTCTAATCAGGTTTGCACATTTTTGTTAAATAGTTCTAACAAGCCCGCTCCATGGTAACTAATAAAGTATATTCTTTTGTACTTCATCAAGAAAAGTAGTGGTATTCATTGTAAGTAATAATCACCGAGAAACTCGATGGAGCTGTTTTATACAGATCTATAGTTAGTTGTCAACGGGTTATTAAGTTGTAAATACCGCTGAATAAAATTAAACAAAAGTTAGAAGAGTTTAGAAAATAGATGATTTAAAACTTGCTTGCTTATAGCTAATTCTAAAGTTGGCGTTCTTTTAATATTATTGTATTCTTTGTTCAATTTTCTAAATTGGTGTTTGATGTTACTCAAACTAAGTGTCTGCTGCTGAGTTCATGAAAAACAATGAAACAAGAAAAATATTAATGTAACAAAGATAAGAAGTTACAACTGTTTGTTCATACTCTAACAACAAAAATTATTACCAGTAATAAGGTAATAATTTTAAAAAAGATGTCAAAACATTGCTTTCTAGATCAGTAAAGGTGTAGTAATTGCAGTAATTATTTCAGGTTTTTAATTGTGTGAGCTTGGTCAGAACTATATATGTTGCAAGCAAATCGACTTAAACATCCATGTTGAAGGGAATTAACTGTGGAAGATTAGCTCTTAAATATTAAACATAAACACGTGCTCACTCATTAGTCTACTGAGAACCTTTCAAAGTATTGTCTATATTGATTTACTTACAGTACTAGCATCAAAGTATTTTTTTTTCATAACTCCAATCCTTCAATTGTTTTAAACAAACTAGTGGCAGTCCGTCAGACTTGATTAATATATATTTTCTACCTTGAGTCTGCCGTTATCAATTCCCAAGTTTTTGGTAGCAGCTATTTAATTACTCTTTGTAAGTGTATAAAGATACGAAATATACTGTTGTTGTTAAATGTTGTTTACAATTTGTCGCTGTTCAGTTAATCTCTCTTTGCTTTGAAAGACATAAGCAAAACACGATTTTTGATGTTTAAACGATCTGCTCTAATGTTTTAGCAAAATACCTGCAAAACGTTTCCATATTGAAAATTAATTAAGTTTTTTTACGTTGTAGTAGTAAAATATTAATAACTAAGGTTTAAAGACTTATGAAATGGCAGTCACTTGCACAAAATAATAATCATAAAAATACAGTAAACAGCGTTTCGTAAATAGATCATCACCATGAAATGTACGGTTGTACATGCAGCAAAATAATATGGTTTTTGTTTGTTTTTGCTTTATACAAATATAGACATTCATTTCGCTTTTACTAAAAAAGGATAAGTACACAGTAACCAATTAGATGTTCACCATCTTTTCACAATTTGACTTGCTTTAAAATTACTAGAACACTTTTAGATAGATAGATAGAACTCCTGACTAAGACTAGCTAGAAAGAAAAATGCACATCCTCCTTAAATAGGCATAACAGTTGTCGTTTTTATTAACTGAAGTGCAATTTTATCATGCTCATACATGTACATAAAATATATAAGTATAAATGATAAGATCGGAAGTTTTGCTTGAGCTGTAGGCTAAGGTGTGATAACTGTCGAGCCACAGCCAACTTTTATGTAATATGTTTTAACAAATATTCCAAAATGAAATTAATATTAATTAAATATTATTAACTATTGTTATTATTATTATTATTATTACAATTGGATGCTAACACGCAATAACACACTGAAACCGTAACCCTATAACATTATTTACAAAACAAGTAGCAATCACACAGTTACATCTCGATGTTGTGCTTACCAAAAGCTCTGGAGGTTTTGCACCTTTTAATGTTTGGAAGGTAAGGGGAGATGAAGCTGGGCAGAAGTGATGCATTTTCTCCCTAGCCCCTTGGCAGCTTGATTTGGGTAATTGACTAATATTGACCAATATTTGTAATGGAACTAATCAAAGTTATTCACTTAAAACTCCTCACATCGCCTTTCCTCCGGCTGAACATTAATAGGTGCGTTATTTAAGGTTCAAAGGACAATCATTTATTTTAAGGAGACTACAAACAATCCAATGAGATCGAGACTGTTCTTAATGCAAACCACGCAACATCGTAAATTGCACAGTGATTCACAATCAAGTTCATAAGATATTGCATGCGGTTGAGTGATCTGCGAAAGAACAAAATATGTTTCTTTGAGTGGCAAAATGCAATGAAGCCATACCATTTATCTATATTGCTCGAGGCTAAATATATCTGACTTCGTGAAGGAATTTTGTTGTTGCATGATTGCTGTTTGTGTAAACTAACTTGGTGTGTACTTTTTTTTGTTTAATGTCATCTTTAAAAGTTTGCAGAGCACAGCCGGTGTATTCATTCGAAAGAAGTGAACCGTTGCCTTTTTCTTTTTGAGTTGGGTTTGAAAGAAAATATAAAAACTTACTCACCAAAAACACCATCTTAAATGAAAATTTGTCATGAACTGAACAAAGAGAAAGTAATTTTGCTGTCGTGAAAACCAAACGGAACTGATTTATTTGATAAATTTAAAATTCTACACCCAGTGTAGTCAGAAAAAAACAAAAACACGAGAAGCAAGTGATATTTGGACTCGCCTTTGTTGATAGTCGGCGTCTATTCTCCTATTCATAGACTAATTTTAGACTTCTGTTGACAACCCATTTTCACAGCAACAAAGCAACAGTCGCGACGGACCCAGTACGAAACCAGCCCCTCTGCATTGAATTTCAAGAACCGTTATTAGATGAGATAAAAACGTCACGTCCACACATGTTAATCATTGTAAACAACTGATTTGGTCATAGCATGCTGTACTAAGGTGCAATTAACTGTAACAAATACATCCTTCTAGAAAACCTTTTAGCGTACAAGAAAGTAAACACATGTTCAGTAGGTCCCGCCTTGAATGTGCAATGATGTTAGAGATTTGCTTTCTCTGGCAGTATTTTTTAAATGACAACTACGAAAATAAATGTTTACCACGAAAAATGTTACTGTTATAAAAGTTTCTTTACTTTTCATTTTTAAATTTTGTTTTGAAACTATATGTAAATGCATCTTAATTGCATGTTCTAAATATAGTAAAATAGACACAGCGGAAACTTACTAATGTGGCGTGATAGGAACTCAAGTTGCATTGTGCACTTGGCGGAGACATCTTTGGCTTTGCTTTGAGCTCAAAATGTAGGGATCCAAAGAAGACTTACAGGAATTTCGTCAATACACATCATTGTATGATCTCGAGAAAACAAGTTGCTAAAACTATTTGCAAAGTATTAAAATTGAAAAACTATACAACATTTCCACAGGTTGAGTCAGTACAACAAACAATCAAATCCTAACTTTTCTTTTTCCGTATAAATGTTAATTGTAAAATGTTCAAGTTCCCACTAAGTTCCTGTATTAAGTATGCTTTTAGAGTAACAATTCATGAAAATGTTTCATCTGTAGCATAAACTTATAAAATGTTTAGACTTTTTAATTTCAAAATGTCACAAAAATTAAACTGTTCCACATAACGAAGCGAAGAAAGCCTATAGTACAAATAGCCTTTCTTGATGCTCAAGCAATATTGCTTCTTGGGTCAATAAGAAGGCCCTTTCGCTGGGTTGGCGTTTTCCTCGTGGGTGCTCTTGTTAATGCAAATCTCGCATAACCGTCACCTAGCAACTCATTTACGCGAACAGCTTAATCCCACTCACATGCAGAAAATTGATACAAAATGATTTTTAATTTGTGTGTGTGCTCTTGCAGTCTTTGAGTTTCAAGCATATTGTGCTTCCAGTGTGGTGGAAGTAAAATCAACGACCTGAAGGACGTTTATTTACAACATTGATACGACATGCAATCTCCAAACGAAACTATACCCCAAAGCGGACACACAGTAACCAAAATGGACATGCTGGCTTCTTCGCTTGACAATAAAAATAACCTGGAAACTGAAATTAGGTGTTTCGTGGATTCTGAAGGTAATGTCCTACCTATAGAGGTTCCAGCTACAAGCGAACAACAACACCATGTGAGTATAGGTTCTTTCAAGATCAGATCCATACAGTAAACATCGCAATTAAATTTCTTCTCCTCAGTTCTTCCTCGTAATCCTATTTACGTTCATGACCTTCTTAATCTTAATGAAGATTCTTTTGAGTTAATAGCAGTCTTCATAATGTTAAAAAAGCTTCATCTTCATAAGAAACATGCAACGTACATTCCAAATGGACGTTCGTGGGACGCATGTCTTCTATATAATATATTGTACTAGACGTGATACACCGATCGTTTCGACATTCAGCTTAATTAAAGTTAAATTGTAGAACGTCGTCCTAGCCAGGCAGACTAGTAAAATAACGTTGGTATATTTTATTGCTTTGTTGAAGGTTAATACACTAATACCGAAAACTTACAATGTACAGACTTTGACAACATATGTGGGACCATGTGCCGTTCTGGATGAAGCTTCCTCGCAAAACACAGAGATTTACACTTCCTCTACGCAACGCTGGGCTTGTAAGAAGGGTTGTTCAGCCCGCCCAAACAACTGGGGAGGGCCTACGTACACCGAGTTGATAACAAATGCAATCCTCTCAGCTCCACAACAAAGATTAACGCTGTCACAAATATACAACTGCTTGGTCCAGCAAGTAGAGTATTTCAGGGAAAGAAAAAACTATAACTCTTCGCAAGGATGGAAGGTAGGGAAGTTGAGACTAAGCAACAAAAACAACTTAATTATCTGGCTTGCTGAACATGAAATTGAGATATAGTGCTATCTAATGTCTTCACATTAAGTATTAGAAAGATTAGTGGACAGCACTGAAATGTCATCACTAACCCAGTCATTTTATTCTACAGTAACAACATCAACATAGATATAAATATATATACATATACATTTGTGTTGAAGATTTGCTGACAGTAATCTACTAAGTATATATTTCATCAATTTCTGATATTTTGAATGCTGCAGTATTGTAATTTTAAGATTCTTCATAGTTTCAGACATTCTGAACAGAAATATTTGCTTAATGAGAATACCAACAAAACTGTCTTCATTCAACACTCCGCTTAACTCACTCAAATACATGACCGACAGCAGCACCAAATAATCTGAAACTCAAAATTGAAAACAACTATATACGGTGAAAAGTTGGAATTTTAGCTTAGATTCATACGGATGTCTTACTCCTACCTTTCAATCCTTAATTTTGGCTAATGCGAAATCATACATTTTAGTGACACCATGGCGTAATGGTGTAATCTAGTAGTGTTTATGTCACTCGCTGCGATCAATATTTTTCAGCAACACCACAAGGACCTTAAAAGGAGCAAAGTCAATGTTTATAGGACGTGTGTTTTGTAGTTTTGTCTTCTGGTTTATATCCAAGTTTTATAACTATCCAAAACCCGCACTAAAGTGAATGTTTACTGTTAGTAATGTACTCAGGTGACCATGACCAATGGGCGCATGCAATTATTCAAACTTTCCAACATTCATTATTGTAAACATGTCATTGGGATTTGCTCAAACTGATTCCTTTTCTGCAAAAGGTTATCCTGCAAGAATTGAAGAATAAAAAAACTGTTGTTTTTTCAAAAAAAATATTTTGCGGTGAAAGCTTGCTTTGGTGCCAATACTCAAGTAATTCTATTTGTTAATCAATATAAGGTAAAGAAATTATGCGATGTTTATTGACTAGCTGCTTCTGCTGCTCTGCTACGAAAACAACCACTGCTGCCGCTTCTGTCTGCTGCTTTTGTTACCCAGAACGTGTTATTTCGAAAGCTATTCTTACAGCCATTACTCACTATTTAGCTGCTCCGGCAGTAGTTACTCACAATGGAATCAAGTTGCTGAGTGATAAGAAATTTAATGAAACTCGAACTTGTTTTCAACTGATAATTCAATGAAGACTGAATTTCTCAACAAACTAAAGGATCAACTTAAATGTTAAAAATATTTTATGAAAAAGCAGTCACAGTTTTGGAATTGGTTTAGTATGTACTAATACTGTACAAAAATTGGTTATGTATATTCTGTAAATCAAGGCATGAAAATATTTGGTATACTTCTGCTGCTACTACTACTACGACTACGACTACTACTGTTACTACTGATGCTGCTGCTACTACTACTGCTGCTACTACTGATGCTGCTGCTATTCAACTTATCTACCTTACTACTAGTACTACTGGATAATAAAACACTAGTATCAACATATCAGACTTATTATGAGTTTCTTATTTTTCTATATTTCTTATTTTGTATTTAGTATTCGTTCCAGTTATAGATATAGTGTTTTCTGCAAATAACTGCTGCTATTGCGACTACTGGCAGTAGTAGTAGTAGTAGTAATAGTAAGAGTAGTAGTAGTAGTAGTAGTAGTAGTAGTAGTAGTAGTAGTAGTAGTAGTAGTAGTAGTAGTAGTAGTA
>JAOBYF010477748.1:0-15873 GCA_025403605.1 Parazoanthus darwini
AAATTGTTGGCATATCAATAGTAACAAGGTCGTCATATGGAAGCTTAATACACGGAATCTGTTCCGGATCAGCTGCTAATATAGGATAAAGATTCTTCTTCTTCGTCTACGAAAAGCAATCGCCCTTTGCCTTGCTGCACGATGAAAATAAGATATTAAGTTCAGAAGGAATATTGACTCGAAGTCTGCCATGTTTTTTGGTGTTTTATGTTTTGGTAAAAAAGCATCTATTTGTCAGCATTTTACAGCCAAGCAAGGTCAACACTATGTGACCCCATCAAGCTTGCTCAAATTTTTAGCATAAACGTGAATGACGTCACAAGCAAGCACGGCCAAGCACACTAACTCTCACTAGTCTGACCACAACCCAAGATGTTAATGTATATTAAAGAAAACAAAAAATGGGTTGTGAATCGTTGTGTCGACTTTTTATTCATTGAGGGCGTTTTAATGCGTTTTAAAGGCACTTAAGCCAAAATATTGACGCATTACTACTAGGAGATTTATATTTGTCAGTTTTTACGTAAAGATGGCTTATTTGGCCAATCAATCCTTAGATGCACCAAAAAACTTGAAGTTCGCATGAATTTCCGATTTATTTTTGAAATTTTTATATAGTGGCCAGATACTGGGCACCCTACCATGGTTTGCTAAATCGATATTTTTTCAAAGCGTATTTAACAAACTTGAACGATATTTCCACAGTATATAGCCAAGTTAACTAGCTATCACTCCTAAAGAACACGGGACTCGAATGCGTAAGGAAAAAAGGTTACAAATTTTTGAATCTTAAGTGGCCGGATACTGGGCACCATACTGTATGCCTTTTTAAAATTCTCATTACTAGTTATTCTGTGTTTTGCATTGGAATACCAAATTTAACCACTCACGGAACTTTTGGCGTCGTCGAACCCCAGGTCTTGCCTTTGGGGTGTCAACAAACAACCGTGTCAAAAGTCCGAAAATTTCTGTTGTTTTGAGGATCAAAAAGAACCCTCACAGACACACGTGAACTCGTCATGTCAAATTTTATATAATGTGAGAAATCTCTCGTTGTTTTATTCGTCGTCGCCAGAGTCTAACGCGTCAAGACCAGTTTCGCTTGTGTGTCCTGTGACGAAATTCATTTGCTCTTTGGAATTCGCTTTTTTTTCAGTTTTCTCACGGTTGTTTTTCTTGCAGAAATATTTCTTACTCTTGTCGGAGGACGCGAGCCGGAGGCGAGTGTTCTTTCAATATTTTCATTATATTGTTTATTTTGTTTTTTCCCATGCGGGGTTTCACTGGCATGGTTGTCAGTCACTGCAAGGTAAAATGCGCCTGACGTTTTCAAATCTTCCGGCCTTCTTGGTGATAATTCTTGATTAGAGCCATTGAGCACCTCCAATCGCCAGTTGCAAACATCTTCGGTTTTTACTAGATGTGACTTTATCTCTTATCGCCCTGTCTAGTTTTGGTAGGTCCTTCGGCAAAGGTGATGTACTCCTTACCACTGCCTTCACGGCACAGAGTGAAATCTCCAACTTGCGTTTCTTGGTGTTCCTCTTGGCCACGTGGCCTCAGGTGTTGGATTAACTCTCACCACAAAGCGTTTATCATTGCTCGGGGAGATTTCACATCCTAGTTGGCCATTTTCCCAGAGCATTTCTTCTACCTCCTCCGTTTAGCTTCTCGCTCGGTTTGGGAATTTACATTTCCCATCCTGTCGAAGTTTCCTCGCCTTGCCTTCTAATACTATTTCGGAATTAATAAATTATGTGTCCCTTAATTTTTATTTAGGAAGATTTTTTTTTCAAATGCCCCTCAAAGCAGGTTGCAAAACTCGTAAGGACCCGGGTTAACAGTCCTCTTTGTCTTCTTGTCTAAGCTCGTAAAACATCTGGTGTTTCATCCAGGGCTAGTAGTTCTCTAATTTTGGATCCAAATTTCGAACCTCAGCACATTCTCTGAAAACACTCAACAATTTGACTGTACTCTTTGTAGTGTTACTGTTCATGGAAGCGAATTTCAAGGACTATTCAAGGAAAACCTTGAAAAATGAAGTCATATTTCCGCTTCACTCAGTTCGCTAACGAGAAGCTTTCCTGCTCTTTTGGGTGGAAAACGTCATTCAAAACCAGAAAACCTCGCCGAAAGCTTTACTATTGAACTCATATCTTGTAATATTGCAAACCTTTATTAACTCTCGTAAAAATGTCCTTGGGAACTGCTTTCATTTTCTTATGCGTAATGGCTTTCAATATTTTATTTTTATAAACAAAAATTTTCAAAAATATTGTTTCAAGAGTGAAACGGTTTCGCGATTTTTAATCATGTTTAACTTTTATTCTCATAATACCCTACCCAGTTTATAGAACAACTATAAGTGCTTTTAGAAACACTGTCTTTTTACACTGCGGTTTTTTGGGACCAACAGTGCAATGATCAAAATGGTTAAGTTTCATAAACCATAATCACTCTCCATTTGTGCAATTAATAGTAATTCAGTGTGCAGGTTTGTCGTGCAATATTTTTATAATTTTCGCATTGACTAAACAAAACCCGAAGGTCATGATTATTTGTTTCTGTGTTGTGGTGCAAACTCGCACTTAGTTTTTGCCCCGATATATTTTGACCAGTTGCCTTAGTTTATGAGCTCGAGTTCTGGTATTGGCAATATACTGTCTAAAATTTTCTTATGTTTGTTTAGTATGAGTAATATTAACTACTTTATCTGCAGACGTTGTTTGATTTGTAAGCATTTATCCAATTACCAGTTTAACTAATTGCCGCTCAAATGTCGGCGCTTCAAACAGAGCATCGTTTTAACGCGCATCGTAAGCGTCAGGGCGTTATCAATTGCATGCAATGACTGATGCAAGTGCAAGGACCAAATTGTTTATTCGTGCACTTACGCAATGCAATCTCGACAAAATCGGAACGTTCTGATCCTTGCACTTGCAAATGAACTTGTTTACTTTCTTCCGTTAAGATCGTTTTAACGATAAAACAGGAACTTCTGTGTTTGCTTATACCTTAAGTCGGCTAAATGTATTCAGCAGGAAATAGGGAAAGGAACTCAAAAAAGAGCTAGAGCTCAAGTTGTCAACAGACAGAAACAACATCAGCGGGGTGTTTCAGTGCCGGTTGATAGCGCATAAAAAGGGAAAACTAAGAGGGTGGCGAAACAACAGAGTTCACCTTCTCCCGCGGTGGCTGCAGTTAAACGAAAGCGAGGCACGAAGCCACACGAAAAAAGTTGGTATTCAGTGAGAAACACATACCAACGACCTAAAGTTGGAAACGGCAACGCAGGTGGCGTTAAATGCACCTAGCCACTTTCAAGCGAGTAGAGTCACAAACATTAATGCCGCAGCAAAACGACGTGACATTGCGCCCAACATTTTAAATCGACGATACCATGGTATAGCACGTTTGCGGCGGAAATGAGGGAAAGAGGATTTCTCTGAAGTACGTCGGTAGGTACTTGGCAAAACATGGAAAACAGCGTACATTCAAAACCCGAAAGCCAGCAACATGATGGTTATCAAAGATTTGTTAAACGACATAATTGGGCCCTCGGGGAGAAAACTCACAGCTAAACATACACCTCAATAACCTGCAGTGTTGCCAGCATGGTGAGTCCTGATGCTGCAGTGGATAGCATGCCTGACTAGTAACCAAAGAGACATGGATTCGAGTCCCGCTCAGGGCATAAAAACCAATTTTTTTCGGAAGAGTGTAATACTGGCTTAACAATAAAAGAAAACCGCCTGCTTAGGAATTAAATGATATCCGCAACTACAACAATCGGAAGCGAAATCGTTGGAGCAAAACCGGGCAAAAATCACCGGTAAGGAAGTGGAAAATTGGTTTCGGCAATACGAAGTTGACTTGGATCTCGAATACCCAACCGACCATCGCAGATGTTAAACGTAGACGACGGGTTCGCCTTTAAAGCTCCCCTTCGCCCCTCTCAAGACGGTTGTTGTTGGAAGCTTGTTGCAAACTTTGTTTATGAGTATGTACATTAAAGGTTCTTGTGTGTGATATTACATATATTACATTGTTTCGGGAACAGCAGTGTATGGCAAGCTAAATCGCTTGCTAACAAACAGTACTTTGGTTGGTGATGTGAAGAAGTAATCCCCAGATGCACAAACAAGCAGCCTCGAGGGATTTATTGCCACTCTCAATCATTGTTATTCTAAAACGAATTGATTCTCCTGGATGGGGACTGTCTGCAGGTAAGATGAATAACATATTGATGGTGGTAGGGCACTCAAGATTCTCTAGTATCTAGTTTTTGGTAAATTATAACTATATAAATTTAGCTTGTTCAAAATTAGTTTTTGTATGTCAATTTGCCACATGAATGGGAAGAATTGGAAGACCGGGCATGCAAATTGTCTATGAATAACCTTTACCATGAGAACAAACAATTTTTTTACTTTAATATTAAAATTTGTGTAAGAAATGTTTAAGAGAAAACAGTGGAAACTGTCCCCCTCCTCTCTAGGTCATTAAATCTTTTTCTGGTGTCAGGGGTTGGTATAGTTGTATATACATTCATATAATGCTAATTTTATGGGCACAAATGTATTTATCAGTTGTATAGTCCAGTACAAAATGGATGTTAGTGACCTTGTGAAAGTTGAAACTGCAAACCATTTGGGAAATGTGATCAAAAGTCACGACGTTTTTTCTCTAGCATCTTCAATTAAACAATCCTTTCTTCATATATTCACCAGGCACATACATAACAGAAATGTTCAAAGAGAGACCTATACCAACAAAAAAGGAGAGGAATGTGTGAAAGTCACTTGGCCAAAGTTCAAACTTGTAGAAGAAGTTGTAAGGAAGTTTGCAGTACCACCTTTATTACTATGCAGCTTTGTATGGAGCATATTTTGGTCTTTAGCTGGTTGGAAAGTCACATAATTTTATATGTGTAATTTATGTAATTGTTTTTATTGCATGAATCAGAAAATAAGTTCGAATGATAGTAATTACAAGACTTGAAGGTGAATTAGCAAACTCTTTTCTGTACTCAATCCAAAGAAAGATTGTCTGAAATATATATTGGCTATTAAATATTTTATTTTATTTTATTACAGGCTATGTGTAGGAGATAAGAAAGCTTTCTTTTCAGTATGACAGAGCCAGAGATGAAGCAAACTCACCAGAAGTACTCTTCTAAAGCTCCAGATGCCATGAATACACAATTTCCAGACAAGCTGCCAAAGACCGAGGCAGTAAAATGGTTTTATGCACGAAAGCAGTTGGTGACAGAGCTTTTACCAGTTCGTAAGTAATTGAGTGAGATGAACAGGCTAAAAAGTTCCATGGTAGCAGAGTTGATTTAAGTCAATGGGTTGGAAATTCCTTTTTCCACACAGCAACCTTCCCCAGTAACAAACAAACTGTTAAAAAGAAAACAATTACATATAAACTTATTGCTTAGCAGAAGCTACCGCTCTTCCTTAGGATTGCCAATAAAATCTTTTTGCAAATAAAACCCTTTTGGAATTAGTTTGTGAACTGAATTGTGCTTCCACTGTTCCAACAATTGAGATTCATAGTCTGTCGGATTTTGTGATTGTGCTTAATTAGGATTTTTGTTTGACTATTGAATAAATTACCGAACCCTTTGCTGTAAACATTCTGGGCACAGTTCACTCCAGCATAATTATTTAAACTACATACTGCATCCTATAAAACAAAAAAATATCATTTTCACTTACATTTCAGCTGAAGAACAAGATACACTAAAGTCTGACAATTTACACAGCAGAAGCATACAGGTGACAAGCGGAACTAGAAGACCACCACAGTGCAAAAAGTGCGAGAAGGAATGAAGGCACATAAGCAAAGTGAATGTAAACATTCAGAACAGCATATGTCTAAAAATTAGTCCATTATAAATGTGACTGAGTTTTTTTTACATTTGATCAGGAATAATTTGTAGGAAAAGGCATTCCCAGGGATTCAATAACACAAATAACTTTTTTGAGAGAGATGCTTTGCTTTGTTTACTTTGAATGAACATGTGCCACCATTGCTGGTATATAAGTTGTATATAAAACTATCGAATGAAACGAATTATCGAGGGTTTGAGTTGCTGAAGTTAAATTCACAGTAAATATATGCAGCAAATCCAAGGAAAATCACTTTTAGTTCAAATTAACAGGGAATTCAAGTTACTGAGGGTTCCAGTTATAGGGATGTACTTTTTAGACTGAAGTACCATTTGCTATTATCTTTCATGCATTTTCTGGCTCCTAACGGAGCCGTTGTTATGAGTACTTGGCATCAATCTTGTCTTGGTGTTGCTGTGTAGCCCTGAAGCTCAAATGTAAAAAATTAGGTGCGGACTTGGTTGTACACACATGCAGGTAAAGGTCTGGTATTCTCCCAGCTCATGTAGCCACACAGCCATCTAACAAGCCAACGGTATGCAACAGATCTGAGGAATCTGTAATTGAAGACAAGCAAGAATTAATAAAAGTATAAAAAATAGGTCAGCCATTTTTTTATATTTATTAGTTTATAGTTTCTTTCAAAGCACAATGTTGAGGGTATAAATATAAATTGTCTCATGAAACTCCGTAATACTGCATAGATTTATTCGTTACAAGTTTGTATCCCAACAGCGAAGTACATAGAGTTCTCCCAAGGAAGAATCAGATATCCGGGGACGCAAAATAAACATATATCCAATTCAAATAACTGCAACAAGTTTATTTTGTTGATTTACTGGCAGATGTTTTGAAAAACTTTTGCCTTCATTTTACCTAGACCCTGTAGCAGACACTGCCAGACGTCGCATGAAATTAACAACTCGGAACCAAGTTTGGTCAAGTTTTCTTTAGTTTGAAACGAACGTTCAATTATCAAAGTTATTTTTTACTGGTTTCTGCAAAATTCTCCTTTCTTGCACGGCGGCCATCTTGGATTCAAAGCGAGGCTAGCAACGCAAAACATTCAAGATGGCGGCCTATCTTTGCTGTGTGCCATTCTGCACTAATTATTTTGCGGAATTTCATTTCATTCGTTTCCGAAGTGTCCAAAAAGGAGAAGTGAATGGATTATTAAAATTCGAAGAGAACCTGGACCAAATTTTAAGGTATGATGTTTCCAGTTACCCGATTTGATTCATCTGTTTTGTCTTCTCCTCGACCTCAGCCTCGGGACGGCCAAGTAAGTTAAGTTTATTATATCTTGCTTCTTGTTGTAGATCGAGAAGCACATAGTCGTCTGTTCAAGCCTTTTCTTAGATTCGGATTTCAAAAGAACTTTGACAAATAGAAAGCTTTTACAAACGAATCCGGTACCAACTCTCTTTAGCTGGTCTTCTAAAACAGCGTCTGAAACTCAGAGAACTACTCGACTCAAAGAAAGAGCAAAACTCGTCCGTTCTAGTTCGCCTGAGACAGAAATTCTAGTGAACCAGGAAGAGTCAATGGAAGTAGAAACAGCAGGTATTCTTTTGAAAGCTCTTTTTTAAGATGATGATTAATAAAAATATATTTCATACCTAAAAATAACAAGAGTCTGTTTTTATTAAGTACGACTTTCATACAATGACAGTGATAAATGTTCTTGTTGTTTGACTTGTCCTCCACCATAATTATACAAATTTAAACTTACTTTCTACTCATTTGATATTATACAGAAACATATGTCCCTGAGCATGACTATTGTGTAGCAGTATCGCAACTATCCATAGAAGAGCAATTAGAGGCAGCCAAGGAAGAAACTGAAAGATTGAAAAGGGAGATAAGCCAGCTCAGATGTGAAAGATTTGGACTATCCAAGTTCATGTATGATGACTTACTCATCAGATTTCACACTGGGTTTTCTTCTACTCAAATGTTACTCTCATTTTTTCAGTTACTTAAACCTGTGACAGTAGATATGAAAACCTGGTCCCAGGTACAGAGAGGTAGAGTTAAGGTAACTGAAAGTACAATTGTAACTGCAAATCATTCACTGTCCTTTGCAGATCAGCTCTTCATGTGTTTGTGTAAATTTAAGGTGGGTTTACTTGATGAAGATTTAGCTGTTCGTTTCAAGGTATCTGTTTCTACTGTTAGTCGTACGATCATTACTTGGACAAATCTTTTGTATTGCACACTTGGACAGTTACCACTATGGCCAAGTAAGAGTCAGATACAGGAGAGAATACCTACTAGTTTTAAGGAATGCTACAGTACTGTAAGGGTAACAATAAACTGCACAGAAATTAAGGTGCAAACACCATCTTCCTTAGTTTTGCATTCAGAATTTTATTTTTCATATAAAAGTGCCACAACTCTGAAAGGGCTTGTGGGTATTACATCTAGTGGTGCTGTTTCTTTTGTCTCCTCTTTATACCAAGGCTCGATAAGTGATAAGGAAATTACTAAGAGATGTGGTATTTTAGATTTGTTAGAAGATGGAGATGGAGTTATGGCCAATAAAGGCTTTATTTATAGAAGATATACTACCACAGAACTGTTCTCTAAACATACATCCATTTTTGAGAGAGAAGCCTCATTTCACAGCTGCTGAGGTAGAACTTACTCAGAAATAGCTAAACTAAGAATCCATGTAGAAACGGCAATTCGTAGGGTTAAGCATTACCATATATTTGATAGCATAATCCCTCTCTCTATGGTTTCATCTATCAACCAAGTATGGACTGTTTGTTGCATCTTAATATATTTTTGTGGTCCACTGTTTTAGCTACTTTCAGAGTATTTACCACAGAGTATTTAGTTCTTACAATGCGACTACACCAACCACTAAAAAAAATCTTCAACAAATTTTGGCCAACAAGTGAATGTTCATGATTTTTAAATTGTTTTATTGAAATAAGTCATCAAATGTCAATTGCTCAAATGTGATTGGCTAATTTCTAAGAAAATGTGTTTTTGGTGGTCCTTGTCTTGTAGTAGTTGCAGATAAATAAGATAAATAAGACAAATCGTTCATTGCAGTGTTGTGTGAGATCTGTTCTACAGCACTGAAAAGTTAAGCATTTAGGAGCCAAAACATTGTTAACTATATGTAGTTGATCCAGTGTTGTTGACAAGCAGGAAACAGGCATGTACACTAAAATATTACCCTAACTTATTTAAATTACAGAAATAAAAGTGAGAGTTACTGAAATAAAAATGCAATTACCTGTAAGAAGAAAAAAAAAAACAGAAATTTCCTCCATGATATTACTGAAGTGATAGCAGTCTATGTAGAAATAATTGAAGGCAAGAAAAAACAAAAGAAAATATTGAGCTTTTCATACATTTCATGAAAAAAGTTTTCGTCAAATTCAATGACACCATAAATTGAACGTGCAGCCCTATTTTTACTGGCTGGCTTGAGCTCTGGTCTTCTAACTATGGTAGAGTCAATGGTTTCTGGTCTGATACCAGCTGCTCGGGGCTTATGCCGTTCCTGTGGGAGAGACGTTTTCGATGGCAACTCTGGGACAGTACTTAAACCCAGCATTCTGTAATGCGCAATTTCAAATAGCATTGCAATTTTATGGTTGCAAATCCCTTGCCCAGCCTTACAAGAGCAAAAGTGCTGCATGACTTTTCCATCATTAAACACAACCTGCAAATGAAAAAAGTTTATATACAATCAACATAAAACTGAGCTCCCATTCTTCTTCTTCCACATTTTAAAGTTGAGACAAAATTTACCACGTTAAGAAGACGAGTCATTTGAATGTCAGTTGTCATATTTTGTACCTTCAAGCGGTGAGGCTCTTCACTTTTCTCAAGCAATTTGTAATACCTTGCTCTAACATGCACTACTGAAGTCTCCAACTACCCCACATAGAAAAAAACATTTTACTGTTATTTTTTCTTTCAGTAAAACCAGGTGATTCGAGGCACATATTTATTGAATTAAATTAATTACGAACTGTTGCACGTGTAGTACAAACGAGCGTTAGGACTTGAGACTGAGTTAAGCAACGCCCTTTCAAAAAAAAACTTTGCTTACACTATAAGTTCATGGACTACCATCGCTCGGACATGCTTAAAAGCTAAACCAAAAAAAAGACTGAAAATTAAACTACCAAAAAAGGAGGAAAAATGAATGAAGATTAATTTGTCGCGCGCCTCTATAGTTAAACTTACCCTCAAATTCTTTGATAAATCCTTCGTGATGAAACTTGTATCCTTTTACCAAACCACTCTCGGGGCCTTTTTGAGCTTTTACAAAATTGTGAACATCATCAAAACTAAATTCGGGCAAGAATTTTAGCGATCTGGACCATATTATCGAAGGAACGCTAGACGAACTGGAAGTGTCCGCGACCGCCATCTTGAATGTCATGCGTTGCTAGCCTCGCTTTGAATCCAACATGGCCGCCGCGCGAGAAGGGAGAATTCACGCCGGCGGCAATCGTAGAACTTTGATAGTAACAAAAAGCCTGGCCAAAATTTAAAAGCAGTTGGAGCGCGCGTAAGTTATAAATAATACACAAATTAGTCGCGCCGAGCGCCGTGGCAATTTTCCCTTTCGTAAACGGTCGTTGCCATTTGGAACAGTCGTTGCCATTTTTGAAACAGTCGTTGCCACTTTTGAAACAGTCGTTGCCATTTTTGAAACAGTCGTTGCTATTTATAACAGTTGTTGCCATTTCAAACCACGCGAGTGACAAAAACGTGACAAGTTCGCGAAAATAGATCAATTACGTATTTCCGGATAACGTTTTCATATCAGATCTCCAGTGGATTGAAAAAATGGCGGAAAAACAACAACATGATGCGGTCGATGCCGGCACAAGTAAATCTTTGAGGAAACCTACAGGCTGGAACGTTTTCCTGCAATCTGTTGCGGTAAGTGGTATCTAAGTACTTATTTTATAATACGTACGTTTAGGTAACATCTTGTCCACAACCTAATTGATCCCTTTCTTCGCAGTCAATGATGCAGATCCATTAATCCCATCACATAATTCAGACACAAATGAATGTTTCACGAGTGAACAAAGATCTACTATAAAATTCAATCACTAAAGGGTTTATAAGTAATAAAAAATCATATGACTGTGAGCTTATAGTGGTCCACGGCATGTGAAGAAATTAACCGGCATGTCGGAAGAACGTGCTGTTGTGTTCCCGCCAAAAATTACAAGCACCGCAAAATTGACTATCGCTAGACATTATCGTCAATGTTTGGGGTTCGCTTGGCATACTTTGGAACTATACTATACTGACTATTCTATACATTCATGAAATGCCTGTTTCTATCCACATTGTTTTTGATCATTTTGGAACTCTCTGTCATCACACAGAATCACAAGGCTTTAATTTGAATTCTAAACATTACCCTTGGTCTTGCAGCAAGACATAAAAGAACAACTACCAAAAGAGAATCTTGGGAAGATCTCGACTGTAGCTGGAAACATGAGGAAGTCTCTTTCCACAGATATACGAAAGGTAAATGCTTGTTCTTGAAAGTATTCTGCTTGTTCTTAAGTACTAATATTAAGAGTAACTATTGTAACACTGAGCTATTTTAGTCCCTTGGTGCAGACTTTCAAATTGGAGGTGCGAACTAAAGATTGTGGACCAAAAGGAATAAGATACTGTAAGATATGGATGACAACTTTATTGATGGAGGGTGACATGTATTATGTAACAGCAAATAAAATACTTTTAAAATTGTGACCCTCAATACATTTTCAAAAATGGGATTGTTATGCATAAAGCTGGAAAGATGGTTCATGGCATGCTCAAACTGGCTGAGTGGCTTCTGATTTGTTGATGTTTAGGCAATTCAGATTAATTTGTCAATTTGCAAAGTATTTAACATAGTCCTTACATTATCCTTGCCTATGTGTGGGAGCTGGTACTTCAAGGCTGAGATATTTAATTTGCAAATATTGAAGCTAAGTGTCTAATTATAATCAGTCAATAATTCTATTAATATTTATAAAACATTTATGATCTCTTGATTTTTCATTTATTACCTTAAACACTCAAATACCCACCCCCCTCCAGATCTTCAAGTTTCTAATAAGCTCCCACCCCCACCCCCAAAAAAGAAACAAACAAATGAAACAATTTTTTTTCAAGTTTATTTGTTTACATCATTTAACATTTTTGATTAATAAATACAAATCACACGAAAGCATTGTTAACAATATAAATGGCGAGAAAGTCCATTAGAAACTACAAGAGCTTATTCAACTATGGGCTTTCTCAAATACTATTAGTATCTTAATTTACATCAGGAGATTGCAGTTATGTGACTACATGAAATTTAGAAACACTGATAACAGGCATGTCTTCACAGGACTGGAAGAATAAAGCACAAGCCTTAAGGGAGGATATTGACACGGGAACGCCCCACATGTACCAACGTTTTCTCACAAGATAAGCATTTGAAGTACCATATGAAGGGATGCCATCAATATACTTGTGATCAGTGTAACATGACTTTTGATCACAAGCAGAAGTTAAAAAGGCACAAAAACAAAAAGCTCAGTGAGAGTTTTAAATGTGAACACTGCCAGAAATGTTTTGCCGAAAACCGAAATCTCAAAAGGCACACTGCAAAGGCACACATGTAGCTATATAGCTACATGTGTGCCTTTGCATTGCCTGGCCTAATTGAGGACATTATGATATAAGCTGAATATAAGTCATCAACATATTCATCAAAAATAAAATATGCTTTGTTTCAACTTCAGAATTTCCTCATTTAGGCCAGACCAAATTTACTTCCAGTTTTAGAAATATTATACATGTACCAAACTCAGGTTGTTTTTACATTGACTAATTATGACAATGCGATACATGTAAATACTTTCAGTATGCTTGTCTTGTTGAATTAATACATTACTTTGTTACAGCCATTTAAATGTTGGACATATGCAATACATATGATATAATTAAAAAACAGATGATGAAAAATATTGTATTGTTTGGCAGTTCCTTCAAAAGAATGTAAGTTTTGTATTTCTTAAGTGCATGCACTCTATTTCCCTGCAAACCCTTTGGCAAGGGCCTTGTAAAACAGGAAACTTAATTTATCTGACCTTACCAAGTATTTAAAACAACTTATTAAAATTTGATTTACAGTAAATTAAATTTAATTGAATTAGATTAAATTAAAAATACTTAATTATCCTATCATGAAAGCAGCAATTATAATTAGTTTGCAGATCTAAGTAACAGTTTTAACACCTTTGTGTTTTTTCTGAATGTGCTTGGTTTTGGACTTCATTACTTGCGATCCAGATTTTTTACTACTCTGAGTATTGAACTGCACAGCTTCTGCTAGGTCGTGACTACGTTTTGTTTTCTTAGGAGGCACATGTAAAGTCTGCTTTAGATGTGAAGGCCGACCTTTAGCTACAGCTTGACGGCTTCCATTTCCTGATTTCCTTTTCCTGTTGGGTTGAACCCTAATTTTTTTACCCTTGCCCACTTTACTCATTTCACTGGAGCCAAAGTTGAAGAGTGCTGTTGTGAGTTTTGAGTGCATTGCAGTTGCAGCTGTCAGATTCATGACACGCTTTGAAAATTTTATGACACCCTTCACTAGATTTGGGTCTCTTGTGTTTCTCAGCTTTTCAGTTATTTGTTCACATGACTGTTTTAGTAATTCTGTTGCAATGTCAACCGAAGCACTGGTGTCATCCTGAAGCTGAACTTGGTCATTGGTGTTGTAATTCTGCATTGGTTCCTCTGAAAGATCTGAATCAATGTCACCTGCTGCTGGGGGTACAATCGGCATGTTTGATGTCTCGGGCACTGGCAATTGGTCAATTGTTGTACCTAGAAAGTGGTAGTGACTGCCGTATGGCAATCCATGCCCACTTCTTCCTCTCTTCAGGTTGTGAAATAGGCACAAAATTTAGGCAGTGGTCTAGGTTTGCTGACCATAAGACATATTGGTGTTTGCATGGACTGCCATCTTTTCCAACTTCACAACTGCACACCCCAACCGTCATGTCCACAGTGTAACTGGAAAATGGATGAATTAATTGACTGTTATGCACTTGCATTATTAATGTAACCGAAGCCCAGGCTGGGCTTTTTCAACCTTACAATGGATGGGAAGAGGGGGGAGGGGGTGTAGATGTACATGTTTATGAGTGGTTATGTAATGATGACATCACCATGGTATCATATAATTGATCTTTTTAGACATTACCCACAGTTCAAGACAATTTTTGTATGCTGTTTCAGCTAGGTATTTTCACAGTTTTATTTTTATTTTTGTTTATTTTCTATCTCTATAAACAAATCCTTAGTTTACCTAATTCCCTAAATCAAATAGGTATAAAAGTTGATAGCTTTGTCTTTTGATTTTCCTTGATCATGGACCATTATGTGAATATAACAACGAAAATTCAAAACAATTCACTTCAAATATCCCTATACTTCAAGTTAAGCACTGCTCATTTAGTTAAAGGAAATTTCTTTAAGTTAAATACTGGCCAAATCATTCAGTAAAAATTCTCTGTGTAGTCATAAGTTAAGAAAAATTAAAGGTGGAAATACCAACAATTTTTTTAGTTTTTGGTTATTCTTTTCTTGAAGTAAATATTAACCAAAAAATAATATATAATTTTAATTTCAAAGAATGATTTGCAATTAATTGTGGGGTGTCTCATAAATTAAATTACTTAAAGGAAAAACATTTTTATGTATATCTGTTTTTTCTTGTATGTGAACCGCGTCATATTTATTTATATATGTTTCTATTGTTTTTTTGTGTTTTAAAAAGTAACTTTTTTGGGCCTATCCACATTAAAGTTGTTTAAGAAAGTCCTGCTATTCCTAGGGGGGGAGGGGGCTTCCCAGCCCCAGTCTTGCTCGAGAAAACAAAGCGAATAGTGTTTGCTGATAAACAGACAGACAGGGACTTCAGAAAATATAAAAAATATCGTTTACTGCACATGAAGAATTTTAGTCACGCTTGCAACACAATCGTTTCAGGTCTGAGAAAATGTTTAAAACTCTCAGGCCTAAACAGTAGAAAATAGATTAGGAAATCTGAAACTTTATTTTATATTTTTTTTTTGGGGGGGGAGGGGGGAATCACGGAGGAGGGGGTAAATTTGCCGGGGTATTTTTTGGCACCAAAGAGTCAATTTTTTTATTTCAAAAGCAGTCAACCCAGTATACGCTTTGTGAAGTGTCTTGTTTATTTTCTTATTGGGAATCAAAAAGAAAACCTAGTATTCAATTCCTCTTCCCACACACATACAAACACCTGCCCTGAACCTGCCCCCCTCCCCCACAAACCTAACTTACCTCCCCTATTAACTAACTTTCTTAACTTACAGGTTTTGTACTGAATGTTCATAAGTAGAAAATTTATTACATTGTATTCAATTTTTACACAAAATTACCTTTCATTGGGTTTTGATGCACTTCTCACTTTAAACACATTGTCGAATTGCTCAACAGTAGAAATGTATACACTATGCTCATTTGCATGTGGCAATTTGAATCCTGTACTACCGTCCTTTCCTCTACCCATGAACCTTCTTCTGTATTGGCCATCAAAGCTTCCATCAGCTATGGATAACAGCTTGTCCTTATAGTGATTCTCTAAGTCAACTGTTAATTTTTTCACAAGCCCAACAACATTATATTCTTTAATTCTTCTCAAAATTTTATCTTTCAGTACTAGGAATTGCGCTTCCACAAAGTTGTTTGTGTGGTTTCCTCTCAAATAATATAATAATTTAATAAACTTATATAGCGCTATAATTTATAAAAATATTCTAATGCGCTTTACACGATATTCATAATTTAAGTAAAAATAGTATTAACTAAAAATTTACATGGATTTCATTTAAAAATTTAATAACTATATAATATGTTTGTACGCTTGCGTAAAAAGAAAACTTTTCAAGTTAGTTTTAAATGTATC
>JAOBYF010478858.1:0-15866 GCA_025403605.1 Parazoanthus darwini
CCATGTATGTCCTCTTAATTCCATTAAAAAAGCCAATAAGTTTCTTAAATTTTGCAAACTTGGACTCTTTAGCGCAAACTGTTACGGATACACCTATTATTAGGTCCACAAATTCGGACCTTTTTGGGTTTGTGCCTACAGGCCTGCAGCCTTACGTTAATGAGACAAAATGTGGACGATTCTCCTAAAAAAAAGAGTAAAGTTTATGACGAATTTGCATTATAGTATTCCCAAATTTGTCAAGCACGATACTTTTTCTTCAGAGCACCAAACAAGTAGGATGTTCGGCACAGCCTCTAACGAAATCCTGCGGTATCTGAAGACGTTGAATGTTACAGCAAACATGCATAAAAACTGTATCACTCCACAGGTAAGTGTGAATTGAATCTAATGTGCACGTGTTCAGCTAGTCTTCCCCTCCCCCTCCCCTAACTACGGCCATGTGATTTTCGGACTTATCAAGAAATTATCTGTACATTATACAAAGTGTTAAAGCAAAATGGCGTGCCAGATAAAGACCACAATGGTCACTTCTTCAAATTTCTACCTCGTATACATGAGTACTTTTGTGTGTTGACTTTGGTTACTTCTGCTTGTGCTTTTTCTCCGGTTTTCTTCTCTGTCACGTTTTCCCATTTTACGATGCAGGCAAACATTCTCTTTTATGATTTTTTTACTTCTGGCCCAATTCACGTGTGTCAGCCCCATATCCTACAAGTATTTGCAACTTCGAGAAAATATGGCCACAAAAAATGGTGAGAGCCAATAGCAGGAGTTTTCGGTCTTTTTCGCTATTACGTTTAATACCAAGCTCACACCGGCTGGTATCACAGTTCGAGGTCTGAAGTTGCCCCATTTTCATCAAGAAAGTTTAGTTGATATTGTTGTGTTGTCAACCATTCCTTTACCGCTTTATTATTCATCTCATTTTCACTTACGACTTTAGATTTTTTCCTAAAAGAAATTACTCTATTAGTCATTTTATTCATTTTCATTTTGTGCTTGTTAGTCTTTATTCATTATTCCGCTTTCACCCTCGACGGAGATCTTCAGAGAATTTAACTGCTTAAAGAAGTTACATGCAATTATTGAGTAAAATGAAAGTGTGTCCCAATTCAATTCTTGTCTTCCAACCTACAGACGTTCGCTTCTCACCCGCAGCTCAAGAACCTCTTCAGGATTTTATCCACTAACACAGCTAAAGATGGCACGGAGTTTGTCTCCACTATTGAAGGTTTGTCGTACATTTTTTAAGTTCCTTTTCCTTGTTTGTATTATCTTACATTTTCTCCAAACTGCTCTCGACTTGTTCTTCGAACCAGCTAAATTTCAACTCCTTGAATGTGAACCGTATCTTGCATACAGCTTCCATATTAAAGTTTGCAATGGTAAACAACTATCAAAGTTTGGTCCAGAGAGGTGCCTTGCTCAGGAAAGTAAACTCACCACCACTGATTCCAGGCAAAATTTTGGATGCTTTTTTGAAAGAAAGCAAGGTTTTTATTAACTCCCCGGGTCTGTATCACTGCAGAAAACACAAGCACGTTTTGCATTTCATTCAACAGTTCTTATTGCCGATCTACCTTCGAAAACAAATCTTTTTGGTCTAGGAGTTTATTTTTGGGCTTTCAATAATCGAACACAGCACTTAGAAAAGCTGACTGCGTTTCGTTAAGCCAAACGGAATCCCAGTCGATCAGTTGGATTTTTTACGTGCTACGAGGAAGCCAACCAACGCGCGATGTCTTGCCTGTTCAAAAGCTTCATCTCAGAAGACATTGCAGGAATAATAACAAACGAAAGGAACAGTTTGTTACATGTAAACTATTTCAACTCAAGCTGATGTGTGCTTTCAAAGATGATGACTTTGCAATTTCAAAATCATTATGTTAACTTTGAAAGCGGTTCCCCATTTTTAGACCTTTTACTCGCGTGAGGTTTATGACGTCATCAGCGCGGTTTAGCAACTATTAGGTCAATAGTTACCTATATATTGTTATTGCCATGCAAAACTGCTCATGGAAGCTTGAAGTAAAAGTTCGAGAAAAGCAAAATATTTTTATCGTCAAGAATTGTTTTTGATACTGTAAAGCTAGGTTTTACTGATTACGTTCAATTGACGTGATAAATAAGATGGTGGAGTGTAAAAAGATATTAACAACCAGTCCAATCACCGAATCCGTGCATTTCTGCTGAGAACTAAGGTGAAACTGGTTGTCGTGCATTCAGTTAGTCAACAAGCCAATATACTATAAAGTTTGATGTCATAGTTCTATTTTGCACAGAAATACGACATTTCCTTTTAAATTTTGTATTGTTGCTTTATCTATCAGGCGCTCCTAGCGGGGAAAAGCCAATCCCCTCTGACAAATTAAATACGCCGTATCTTCCAATATATACATTTTGGTTTATAACCACTGCAGCTCTGTGAGAACAAACTTTAGAGGGACAAATTACTGGTTTGCACTCAATCCTCAGAGACTCTAAAGACAAAGGGCGTGGCGGCCATGTTGGTGGACACAACAAGAGAAAGTAGTTGCAACTCTATTGTTATTGTACACCAATGTGGCGGCTATGACGTCACATGCAAATCATCTATACTTCAAGCGCAGCACTTTGCTATTTCAGTATCAGTTTGTTCCTCAGTGCAAGATCACTTCAATTCTAAATGGCCCTG
This sequence comes from Parazoanthus darwini, assembly GCA_025403605.1. Classification (NCBI taxonomy): domain Eukaryota; kingdom Metazoa; phylum Cnidaria; class Anthozoa; order Zoantharia; family Parazoanthidae; genus Parazoanthus; species Parazoanthus darwini. The sequence continues at coordinate 2,678 of JAOBYF010478858.1, forward strand.
AATAGTTACACAAATAAAGTGAAATACACAGCAAAAAAATGCAATTCGCCCGATATGGGACTTGAACCCATGACCCTCAGATTAAAAGTCTGATGCTCTACCGACTGAGCTAACCGGGCGGTCTTACAAAAACGACAAATAGAGAAGTAAATTTTCCTGAAATGTCAAGCCTTTGGAATGGCAACTTCGTATCCAGACCCCATGCTGCCCGGACCTGCGAGGTGAATATTTCCAGGTTCTGCCTCTCAGTAACTGCCTGTTCAGCATATTGTGTATCACAAATTACTGTATCTTGTGATCGCTTTTTATGCAATAAATTGCTGCTGGTAATCACTTGAGTAACAAAAACCTATCCCAAAGTCTATAGATGACTCAGGACAATGCTAGAACTTAAGTGAGTTAATCAAGAGTAGTCTAGAAAGTTGCATACGATGAATATAGAAGGTTCTAAAGCAACGACCTGGCAACATATAGTATCTGTTGCCACAATGAGTCAGCAGAAGTGTGGGAAAAATCTGGAAACCATGCAACCGAATGTCTAACATTTTAAAGGATTATTTGATACTAATTTTTTTTTCGTGCAGCAACGAATTTGCAACAACTAGAAACTGTCGGGGTGTTACTAAAACGAGTAACGGAGTAACGGGGAGACGAGAAACGGCCAAAAATCATGACGACTAAAAATTTGAGAAAACGAGTAACGACCTAAAAATCTTAAGAGGGTTTTTTATTTATTATTTTGTGGTTATTAAAAACTGTTTTATTAATAAATGATCAAAACCAACTGAGATTCGAAATCTGTCCTTGTCCAAACTTAAACGGTTGTTTGAACGGTGCCGGAAGTCACCGTGTGCTACAGTTTTGCAAGCGCATGGAGGCCGAAAAAGTGGGCCTGGCACTTGTTGGGGATTCAACTAGAGCCTGACTAAAATGTCCATCTTGTAACTTATTGAAACTGAAAATATGGGATCGTATTTTAATGAAATACGTGAGTGGTGCCAAACTTACTTACTGGCAGATATTGTATTGGGCCATCTCGCATACGGTAACGAGTAAGTTATTTTCTCATCTCGACTGATACTTTTTTTCCCTTCAAAGTTTTAGTTCTCTGGATTTTTGGCTGTTACTCGTTTTCTCTAAATTTTCAAGTAGGTTTATTTATTTGTTACTAATTTTCTAACGTTTTAACATTTAAGATTTTTATGTTTATTCATTTTCCCAAATTTTCAGTCGTCGTGAATTTTGGCCGTTACTCGCTACTCGTTTTAGTAACACCCAAACTGTCCTGCATACGCGTATTGAAAAAACCAAACTCGAGAACAGAGATTATATTTAACTAAATTTTCAATGCTCTTCAGAGGTTTTCGTTTTTACTGAAGAAACCTATTTTGTGCTACAAGCATGCGCTTTATCGCGACAATTTCCATTTAGAAAAAATGGTACTCGACAATAGACCACTATGCAATCAAAATCTGAAACATTTTTGACCTTTATCCTTTTATGTGTTTAAATTATTTTATTTCCGGCCGTTGTTTTATTCTTGTTAAATAATTGTAAATCAGTTTAAACTGAGAAAAATCACTGAATTTGCCGACACGTTTCAACACAACGGAATAATTTAACCAGTTTCAAAGCTCCATTTATATTTCTAACATTTTTATCATGGCTGGTTACAAACACTATAGAAAAGATCTTTGCCTCCCAACCCTAAGGTCCAATCCCCGGTCTAGTCGAGGGTTGAACTTTGGGCTACCTTCTCTCCCGCCAAAATACTCTCGGCTTTCCAACCATCCGAGGTCGGTAAAATGAGTCCCAGCATACATTGGCCGCGTTAAAGCGGCTGCCAGAGGCGCCGGTACGCTGGGGTACTACTAATCTTTGTAGTGCGCCCCTGAGCATATTCATACGAAAAAGGCGCAATATAAATGCACCACTTTATTTTTACTTTTCTTAATTGGTCAGGAAAGCTTAACTAAAGTTGTTCCCTCAGGTCGTGAGTTCCCTGTGTATGGTATTCAGTGGCATCCAGAGAAAAACTCCTTTGAATGGAACCCACATTATGCGTTTGTGCACACACCTCAGGCCGTACAAGTTACTCAGTATATGGCAAACTTCTTCGTAAACGAAGGTTTGTAGAAATAAACAAACGGCAATTACTGGAAACACTGTTTTGTGACTTGCTTGTGTCTTGGAAAAGATAAAAAAGGGTCAAAGTTTTGAATGCATTAATTTTGCCATCAATTAGCGTAAAACAACTAAGGAAAAATCTTTCGATCAAAAGATTACCTATCCAAGTTACAAAGAGAGCCTTGTTTCCAGTTAGAATTCTTCTGATAATCAATATGCATTGATATTTGACCAAAATGCGTGAAGCTTCTTCCAAGTTTCAGTAACTTAGCTTTATCATGAAAAATTACATTAACGAGAACACTTTTTTCTGCTCTGTCACTTCGTTGCATAGAATCTGCTGTTTCTACCAAAAGATGTGTGTATTGATGCATTTTAGCTGGTTCGCACGATGTTTTTAAATTTTTTTGCAGTTAATCCAATCAACTTCAGTGCATACTTTCCCTCACAAACTACAATATAAATAACGCCAACCTTTGGGATAAACCTAACTATCCGTAGACAAACATACAGTGACTTATTGTGAGAACGTTTCAGCTATTGTTGATTCTATTGTCAAAGATCCAATGGGATCTTTCGTTTTGAAAGTAGAGCTTTACTGTAATTTTTCCCAATTACGTTAAATTACGTTAAATTACCGAATGACCAATTTTTTTAATGTTTTTTTTATCCATAAACTAAATACACTCCTGTGTTTACCGCAGCCCGTCTCAATGGTCACCGCTTTCCAAGCCAGGTTGAAGAAGAAGCCAGTCTTATCTACAACTACAGTCCATTGTACATTTTCCCCACGGGATCGGAGTTCACGCAAGCATATTTCTTCTAGTAAACAGATTGCAACAAAAGTGAAACTAATTACAGACTGTTTTGTGAAATTGTTTCCTTGTTTCCGTGAATATACACGAAATCCTTCTTTCTCTACATGCCACTCTGGTACTTTTCTAAAAAATAACGGTCAAATATCAGAAAATGTTGGAAGTTAGAAGTCTTTCATAATATTATGCGATTCGTCGATAGGTGTGTGTATGTTTCAAATGTTTGTTTCTTTGAATGTATGTATGTATGTATGTATGTATGTATGTATATATGTTTATATGTATGTGTCATGTTGATTTATGAATACACTGTGTGTGTGTGTGTGTTTTTTTTTTGTGTGTGTGTGCATGTTTTATTTTTTGTTTGTTTGAATGTATATGTGTGTGTCAATTCGATAAATCAATACAAATATCGAATTTGAGTATCAAAGTGCCTCAAGGACGACTGAAACTTTGACAGAATTCAAATTTATGGCTAAGGTTTATGAAAGCATGTAGTGGCTTGACACAGAAAAACCGCCAAGAAAAACACGTACTTCAAGAACTTAAGGTGAGGTTTACAAAAACTGTAGTTTTTGGTAAGTGTCAATACTTGTAGTTGTGATAAACCGAATACTCTATATTTTCCAAATATCAATAGATCAAATCTGCTGTTTGGCTAAACTAATATTCTATTACAAGCTGAGGGTTTTGTTGTAGTAAACTAACTAATTCAAAAAGAATTAACTAGATTAAAATTATATTCGGCTTAACTAGATAGATGCTGGGCGGGCGAATGCACACATTAAGGTTGACCGTGTGAAAGGGAAAAACAATCCAGCATTGTCCAACAACGGTCGACAAAAATGTTGGACAAGAATTTCAACGAATTAAATTCCATCAAATGTCGTCAAACATCATCTAACAGGGTAAGCAAGTAGATCTAATTTGTTGCTTCCAACAGAGCTGGGTGTTGTTGGACCAACAATTTTGGATAATTTAAACAAGCCTTAACACAACACAACGCCGTGCATCACAATACAAAGCAGCTCAGCGCAACAAAATACAACATAACACAATACAACACAGCGCAATACAATACAATACAATACCATACAATACAATACAATACAATACAATACAATACAATACAATACCATACCATACCATACCACACCTTACCATACCATACCATACAATACAATACAATACAATACAATACAATACAATACAATACAATACAATATAATACAATATCATACAATACAAATATACAATACAATACTTAGAGGGACAACACTCGCTCACGCGCGAAATCAGAAAGGTCGGAGAAAGTGTATGCAAACCCTAATGCTGATACTTCAGCACCACACACTCTAACACTTAACCTTGTAAACGATCTTCTCATTGTGCAGGGGTACTTCTTGTTGGCTTCTTTGTGATCAATGATAAACTTTTCGCCCACCTTTTTCCAGCAATTTGTTCTAATTATAGTGTTTTTATAGTCCTTCGAAAACTTATTGTACAGACACTCGTACTTCTGGCATTCTTCCATGAACAAGGCTGCATTTATTTCCTCTTTGGAGGACGAACGTCTCGAACTGCACACTAGGAGCTAAAATGTGTTGTGGGCCTGTTTTGGGTCGTATCGGGTAGTCTCCGGTAGTTTCCATATAGTCTTTTATGTCGTTTCCGGTCGTCTCTGGGTCCTTTTGGGTCGTCCGGATTGAACTCAGTTCTATCGGAGACGACACAGAGACGACCCGGGTCGTCGGTCGTTCGCGGTCGTCTGGATTTAGTTGCCATATAGTTGTCTTGGTCGTCCAGAGTCGTATCACTCTTCTGAAACGCCTCGAAACGACTATATGGAAACCAGCCTTAAATCTGTGTCGGTTAAACCGGTGTTGAAATACCTGTGAAATGGGAGTTGTGAAAACACTCGAAGGTTCTTGGATTTATCTTTTCTTTGCATTTACGCAGAACTTTCTGTTACGACAAGTGTAACCGTGCTATATTTTTAGCTTTTTATACCAAGACCATTTTGTTTTATCGTTGTCATTTTTTCTCCCAACTGTCCAGTTCTCTGACTAAATAACTGATATTCCACTGAACATCAATTTCCATCATTTAGCCATTTTTAGATTGGCAGAGTTTAAACAGAGGTTCCCATACTAGAATTTGCCGTGTTTTCTTTTTCATTCCTACTTCATTAAGAACGGTGTCAACGCGTTTTGTTTAGCTGTCGTTCGATTTAAGCTCAATTATCAATAGGGCTGTCCTTATTACGAAATGTTATTGACTAGGAGCAAACTGTCCTTTTTGTCCCGAAAAGTCTTCCAGAGAAGAGTTATAGACAATAACGGAGAAACAATCTAGGGTTTACGAAAACAAAAAATAGATGTCAAAATACGGAGATATATTTTAATTTCCGGTCTTTCTTCATTTCAGAAAAACCCAATACTTATAATTGAAGAAAGCTATTGGTTTAGCTTGACATCTGTTTGTGCACCTGTATCACAACTGGTTTTGCGTCCTTACATGCTGATAAAAAATGAAAACAGTGCCATTAAAAAGAATATAGCTAGCGAGTGATGAGAAAAAGAATTTGATGTTCATTATAATACCTCGGTTTCATGAGGGGTTATTCTAGCGCGCCTCCTCTCAACTGCACTGTTTGATCAAACTCTTTTTTAACGCAACTGTGGAATAAGAAATATAGGAATGGTGCAGTGCTAAGTTTATTCATGTGAGAGGCCGGGTTTAGGATCACATCGTTGGATAATTAGAAACTTTCGCATGTATCAAAAAAGTTATAAAAACTTTGTGCATCCGATATGGGAGTTGAACCCACGACCCTCAGATTAAAAGTCTGATTCTCCACCAACTGAGCTAACCGGGCTCTCTTGGTTACGCAAAAAGAATTCGATGTTCAATAGATTACCTCGGTGCAGTAGGTTATAGCGCACCTCATCTGAGCTGCATTGTGTTAATAAAAGTCTCTCTACGTTTCTGAAATATAAAAAACAAGCGGGTTTTGTACAAACCTTGTTCGTGCGAGAGAGTTTAGGATTATATCGTTCGTTCTGGCGAAAGGATAATAGACCAATTTCGATATATTAAAATTCAATCTGAAACAAAACACATCAACACGAGGCTCTGGGGAATAAAATATAGTTTGTACGGATTATTCCCCAGAGCCTTGTGTTGATGTCTTTTGTTTTTGGCTGAATTTTAATATATCGAAATCGGTCCATTAGAAACATTCGCATATATTAAGAAAAAGTATGAAAATATTGAGCGCCCGATATGGGACTTGAACCCATGACCCTCAGATTAAAAGTCTGATGCTCCACCGACTGAGCTAACCGGGCTGACATACGATATGGACAACAACAGAACAAAACTTTCCTGAAATGCCGACTCGTTAGAATGGCAACACATGCGGCCCCAACCTCGTTTCCAGGTTCTTTCCTCTCTCGGTAGAGGGGAGAGCCTGGAAACGAGATTGATGCGGACCCGACTGACAGGGAAAATGTTTTGTGTTACTCAGTAACCACCCATTCAGCATGTTATATAGCACAAATGAAAGAGAGTCTTGTCTTGTCTCTTATCTAGTTATGGTAAAGTCCAAGCTTGTAACGTGAGACAGATATCATAGAACAATGCAAGCGGACTGGAGCGAGGCATGGAAAATCATATCCAGGGAGAAAGGAACGTAAAGAATGACGCAGCGATCAGCGACGACCTTCCATTTAAAGAGGGAGCTCTACCACTAACAAGATGGTAAGGTTCACAAGCCGCACTTCGATTATTGCAATAGTGTTTGGGGAAACTGTGGGGCTACACTTCAAGAAAAACTACAAAAACTCCAGAATAGAGCAGCCCGTGTAATGACTTTCTCTGACTATGACACTGAAGCTGGCTCATTACTCAATATTTTAGGTTGGAAAAATTTCTCTCGCAAGCAAAAAATACAAAGAGCGATTATGGTATATAAGTCATTACATGGTCTAGCTCCAGATTATCTCAAAACTAAATTTCAGGAACGTAAAGCAACGTTTACCCTAAGGGACTCTGAAAACACACTAAAAGTGCCTTTCCCACGCACAAACTATTATAAAAACAGTATTAGTTATAGTGGGGCTACTCTATGGAACTCTTCCACTTCAGGCAAGAAAAGCAAAGTCTCTTGGGGTATTTAAGCGGCTACTTGACGGTTCCATATAGCAGCACGGCATTCTTGGAAACCAGCTTTGTAATTAGTATAGTGTATAGTTGTATGGTATAGAGTATTTATTGTTTAAGTCTTTTTAGCTGAATGAATTTTACCTTGTTTAAATAAAGATTACATAACATAACAAAACATAACATAACTCAGGTTCATAGTATCAAAATTAAAGACACTCAATACCTTGACGTATCTTTGCCAGTATGCTTGTTAAACTCGCAAAACAGCCTGTTTGCTGTCAATGCACAACAATTATTATAAATGAATTTTAAAATGTTTGGAACAACTGCATCTAGACTCAAACCATACGTTATTTCTTCATAGAGTTGTAAACTGACCTTCAAATGTATTTTTAACTCTTACTAGCCACATTTTCTAATCCTTGTAGGTCAGTCAAATGAGCCTATGGTCGACACCATTCAACGGCTTATGGATGGTTCGGAGTTAGGACCCTGCCTTAAATATTTCAGAGACCAACCTACTGCTGCTTTGGCATACTTACAAGATTTTGTGCACATGGTTTACAGCTCGAAATCGCATGAAGAGCACGAGGTATTTCGGGGTTGTTTTTTCAAATCGCTGTTTGCTTCGTTAGTTATTTATTTTTATAGTACTTGTTTAATGTTTGTTTTTCTACATATCTTAACTGTTAATCGTTCATCCGGAATTCTTAACATTGTGTATCAACCAAAGTTTAAAGCGAGTCTACAATTTATTTTTTTTACGATGTACTCGTCATACGTTTCTGATAGAGTTTCATTTGATCTTTTTAGCTGATCTGTGGAGCAATCGAAGCATCCGCAATCGAACTTGGCTGTGAAGTTGATGAGAATGGAACTGTTTTTCTCACTGTTCCCATGGTTCATGTTGCCTATTCAAGAATTCAGACACGCCTCAGATACTTCTCAATGCTTGTTCGAAGCGAGTTTCAAGACCAAATGCTGGAAACTTTGACAAAATGGACAAGATCCAGACAGACACAAGTGGTAAGTGAAGTTATTTGTTCAAAATGTAACGTAATGGTTTGTTTACAGATAGATATGGATAACAAGTTAAACATTTCTTACGACAAAAGAATAAATAGATAAATACGTAAGAAAATATATATTATTACTGGCAATTGAATGTACAAAATTCAGTAAGCCAGCTAGTTCTGGCCACTGTGGGTACTGACTGTCTATCACTATAGTAAGAGCACAGGCTGTAGGATTCAGTGGGTGACGTCGAAATTGAAGTTGCAGTATTTGTCAGATATTCTGAAGTCAGGTTGACAGATGTTTAAAAGTTGTACAGTTCAACTCGAATGCCGATCACTACCTCATTTCTCAAAGTACGAAGCTCGCACGATATATTTCTATGAGCGCATGAAACTTGTCATCGCCACTTCAAGCAGATGGTCTACTATTGAATGGCGTCCCGATACTTCGGGTCGTCCCGATTTATTGTTTTAAGTGAACAGGCAAACAAAAGAAGTACAACTAATAAACCCCACAAACTCATTAAAAAATTGCATCGGGCATCGGGATCGCTCTTTTGCTTAGGTGTCGTCCCGATAGCTGTCACGGGAAGTGGTATGTTTCCCGAAGACCGTACTGTAAATGTTTGCTTTGTCGGTGAAATAATCAGGGAAAAGTCTGAGAATTTTCTTTTTCAAATAAGTGGATTGGAAACCCTATTTTTGGCTACATATAAAGAGATTAAAACTGTTCAGACAACTATAACGTTTACATATGTATGATGTGTGTTCGATACAAATTAGATAACGTCCTCTTTTAGACGTAGGTGGAAGGGTTTCAGAATACCTACGCGATGATTTAGCAGAAAAATAAAACATTAGTAGCTACTCACTTCCAATGAGTCAAAGCAGACTTCTCCTACCTGCTAAAACCAGCAGTTTTTCCTTTGTTGGAGCAAAAGTATGGAACTTATGTTATTCATAAATTGTAAACCTATCACAATCGGTTAATCTCTCCAAACATGGCTGGTATATATACTTCTGTAAATACAGTTTATTTTAATCATATTCACCATCATCGTCTGTCTGACTGTCTTGGTCTCTGTCTGTCTATTGTGTTATTGTCTAATGGGAAATTTTATAATTAATTTGCAAAAGTGACAAGTTTGTCTGTTTTTTAAAGAGCTTAGATGCAGTGGCCCTTCGCATATACATGGAATTCTTGGTGCCGAGTGATGCAGAATTGCAGGATTCAGAAACGCGACTTCGCTGGTGCAAACGAGTTTTACGAATTAGACAGATCGCAGATAGTATGATGGGAAAGGCGAGCTTTCTGGAGCCGACAGAAGACGTAGCTACGTATGGTGAGCAGGCACGGCGAACTATTACTTCCTGCAGGTGTGTAAGATATTCGATTTGTATATTTCTTATCCTTCTGAGTCGAAACTTCTGCAGGAATTTTCCAAAAATGTTATTGGGAATTTTTCGATATATGTTTCGTTGTGATGCATTGGAATCTGTTGTCATGATAACCACAATTTCAAAGGTCGCTTTTTGAATTTTCAAAATTATCTTGTTTTCGATGCTTATGTAAAATGCAATGACAATTTTGGAAGTGTATACAAATCAAAAAACAGTCCAAGGTTTGTTGTCAAGACTTCAACAAACATGCCAATCATAGTTCAAAACATTGCATTGTTGGTAATTTTTCATTTTATCAAAATTTCTTGTTAACTGCTCTTTTCAATCTACGTGTACAGTGTCTTTTGTAAATAATATGCTAGAGTAGCTATTGCTGTTTGCAAAGTTTGAAAGTTTTTTTTAGTGAAGGAAAACAGAATCATAGCGGCTTTTTATGTTACAAAAGCAAAAGTTTAAACTCTGCTAAACCTCAAATCCATAAGGTGTTTTCGTTTTATTTTTGCAGCAGATAACTTTTTGGTTCATAATTTAACTTTTTATCCATTAGTTATATTTTCCGTGAAGCATAAGGTAGATAGTAAGAAATGTAAAGATGATGACCTCATTTTATTGTTGATACCATAGACTAATGATGTCATAAGAGCAAACATTACAAACATATATTCATATCTTTATTCAGATATTAATTTCAGATTTATTTAGAGCAGCTTTATTCACTGTGCACGTGGCAGCTATCTACAATAACATAAAAGAAACACGTTATGCCTGGCGTCATCAATACGTCACAAAGAAATTCTTATGTCTATTAAACTTCCTAATTGAAAGGATGTTGCTACTAAAAAATAAAACATATTATTTCATGTTGTTTATTAAATATCTGTTTTCTGTACTAGTTATAACAAAAAAATTAGCCAAAACATCTTCGACGACGTCATTATGGCGTCGTCGGTAATTAGCCTTATCTAACTTCAAAATTGAGTAGTTCTCATGGTGATTATCATTTGTGCAAAGTTCATCACTCTAGGATGAATAGTAAAAACGTTAAAGAGGGGAAGCGTAGTGCGCATCCGGCTTGGACACCTCAAAAAAAAGAAAACCGCGGGCTTGATAGGGGTAATGGAACTGTATTTAGTCCTCTCTTGTTATGGTTTCGTCAAAAATGTTTTCGTGAAGAACCATAACCTGACCATAAGACATACCCATACCACGGCAAGTAAAATTATGTCTTGCTCAATAAGGTACAGAAACAATCGTATATCCCTGTGTATTGATTTCCAAAGGTTCGTATGGCAACGCCTATGCGCCACACGTCTTTTCATCGAACATGTTTGCCAGGATGATGGTAGCGAGCAGACGTCTGAGATGCATTCTCAGATGATTCTCAGGCTTTGGAGGGTGAGTATTTAACTTGATTTTTATATTTATTTACATTTACACTATTTAATGTTACAATCTATAAAAACCTTGTTCATTAAACAACTTATCCTTTTAGAGACAGGGGTTCGTTCCCTCTAAAAAGGTGCACTGTCGACCCCAGGACGATTAAACTGTTTTTATTAAAAAAATTGGAGTTCCATCCGTGACTTTCGAAATCAGGTTGAAGATAAAAGTTGGCTGTTAGGCATGCAGGCAGCTTTGGCCGAGCTTCTGATTTTCCATGACAACAATTAAGTCTTTGTTGAGAATCAGTTGTTTCGGGGTACGTTCGCAACCTTGGTTTTCCAAAATTTTCGAAGAAAATCGGTTAAAACCTGTAAACTATTGCGAAAAATCGCTATCCGGTTCTAAAATATGTCTACTTGTGAGATTACGTTAACTTGGCTGGTCATTAGAAATCTAATTGAAACAAAAATCCTTGCTGTTGGTACAACGTATGTTCAATTAGCAGAGCTTGTAAACATGTTGTTTTTTAAGGGAAAATTCAGTACAGTTTCGTTTTATACCAGAATACGATGCTACTGAAAAAGACCCGTCAACGCAGATTATCAATTGTGAAATGTTTACAAATGTAAACAATTAATTGATTAAGAAAAAAATTCAATCACAAACTGTTGGTAGCTGGTCAGTTTTTGTAATACGGTTGCAATACCTGCTGCATGACTCACTGCAGCGAGTATAACATCCCTTGCAAAGTTCCGAATCGTTGCTAAATTTTCTGCAACAGCGTTTGTGCAACAGCAATGGTTCATACGTTGCAAGACAAACTAGAGGAGCATGTCAAAATTATATCAGTAGTGTTCATGTCATCGTAATTGTATGTGAAACTGTTTCGACCTAAAATAGTCGTTTTGAAACAGTTAATTATATTTTGCCAAATTTTAATATTAAAAATCGTGTGTCAACTTATTTTAAGTCCCTTAAGGGAGAAATCGACTTATCGACCAAGCAATCTCTATCAGTTATTGAAAGATTCCTAGAGGAATGCGGTGAGACGTTTGGGTACCTGCATGAAATGTAAGTAAACAACAATAACAACGATAGCGATAACGATCAATAACAACTATAAAAATGCCTGTTACAGTAATCACTAAAATTTATAAAATATTTGGAAGAGAGTAAAAACTTTAATAAGGTTTTTAATTATAAGTCATCATCAGGGTGAAAATTATTAGTAGTTTTGTTGTTTTAGCCAAAACTGTAGCCTCTTTTAGCCAACCATAGCAATAATAATAACGACCGACAACAGTCACAAAAAGAAATACTGTGACTTTTTGGCAAGGGCATACTTACTCTGCTTACTTTTGAGCCATACTCTGTTTTATGTTATGTACTTCAAGCGTTTCCCACTTTTGATTGATTGAGTTTCCATTGTATTACCTATAACTAACTCTCTGAAATTACTGATTGGTTCACGCGCATTATATTTGTATTTTGCTGTCCAGACCATTCAATTTATCGTTCAACGTGCGTAATGTTCAAACAAAAATGTGGTGATGACTTCCAGACTTTTAAAGAAAAGTAATAACCACAAAAAAGTTAGTTGATAAGACAATATTAAACTCGGTTATCAGAAATAGTCCGATTTTGTCAACATCTCGCAAATCAATTAATTGCATTTACTTTCGATATCGGCAAATTATTAGGTTGCTCGCCACTGACAAACTACAAAGTTTTTCTCAGCTCCGTCCAAAAATTATTATTATTATTATTATTATTATTATTATTATTATCATTATTATTATTATTATTATTACTTTGAAACAATCAAAATGAAACTTACAATACCTCTAATCCAATTATTTTGACGTTGGTTTGGTGACCTCACCACTCCACTTATAGTTTATGACAAGTTAGTTATCCAAACTGAATTTTAAATCAGAAAACGGGTTTTTTTAAGAAAATTTCTTCTAATTTCTTCTTTTCCATTTTACTCATCATTATTTTCCTATTTGATGCTGTAGTTTCATTTCTTTTTAATTAGGTTCAGGCAAATTTGCTGCAATTTTACAAAAAAAAAATAATTAAAATTTTTCGAAAAAACAAAGATGGCGACCAAGATGTTGGTTATACTATGAAACAACTGTTGCCATAGCAACAGTTCTTGACTTAAACTTGATTGTTTTTATAGAAAGTAATTGGCTGACCCAAAGATGCCACATGCGAAAGCTCGATGGTTTATGTACAGCCATTTGGAAAATCATGAAGGGTCCAATTAAACTCCGT
>JAOBYF010479969.1:5614-15861 GCA_025403605.1 Parazoanthus darwini
CAATTAATTACCCATACAATATACAATTAATTACCCATACAATATACAATTAATTACCCATACAATATACAATTAATTACCCATACAATATACAATTAATATAGCGAGCTGCTGAGAAACGTTGATTGGTTGTTTTGGTGAACTTTTGGTGAACCTCTGAATATAAAATGCAATAAAGAAAAGCGAAACAAGTTTTAATATTGCAAGTTTTAATGTTCAGTGTGTGCGTTTTCAGCAAGAGTCTAAATCTGATTCTTTTCTATTCTATTGGCCCCTTTGTCAAAGTTTTGGACATTGTGATTTGAAGTCAACATTCTATTTGTTATTTATAATGGCTCATATCAGTTATATGCGGAAAGAGTATGTAGAACGTAAATTGAGCCTAAATTGAATTTATCCCTTACAGCTGCTTAACTTCTTTGCTTCATTGAAAGGCAAAGGTACTTTGTCAATGTATTGACTGCCACCGAGGTTGTTATCGTCACTCTCAAGTTTGTTATGGAGTCCTAAGCCGCACGTACCTATATATTCTGGCGGTCGGGGCTGTGCTGACGGATCCGAAATGTACAACACTGCATATCTATGATACGATCCAATTGTCCAATCTCGTTCCAATGCTCTTTCATCTCCCAAAAGAAAGACCCTTGTTGGGTCTGGTCATGTGGCACCCAGATTCTTGGTGGTAACAAAATATAGGTGGAAGGTGTGCCTAAGATTAATTTTTGTTCTTATTCAGACTAGTGTAAAGAGGAAAAGACTCATTTAATCAAAACAAACGTACAGGCACGATTATTTTATTCTTGAACTGCCAAGAACCTGGGTTCCACGAGGCCAAACCCAACCAGGGTCTTGATAAGCGCCTGGGAACGAGGTTACCATTTCTCTTCAAACACCCCGTCTGTTAAACTGGGCCCAGTTGTTCGAAAGCGGATTAACTTTTGAATTTATATTTATTGTCTTTTTCAGGGAACACGTCGCCCAGTCTTCAAAGATTATTGCTAAAAATCCGTAGAAATACAGTTACATAAACCCCAAGTGAGTAAGAGTTGATCTAATATATCTCAAGCACAAAAGAGTAAATACTGTTGGTTACACTCCCAAACTATAATAAGTTCAGCTCCGCCATCTTGGCTCAGAGCATGTGGTCCAGGGTCACGTGGGTGAGGTGAGTCCGCTGACCAACATAAGCAAACCCAATAATCCAGTTCCTGACACCCAGTTTGTGGACTCATTTCTACAGCGTTAGCCTCGACTTGGTGTTGAATAGTCCGGGCGTTGCTAAATTCACACGACTTCATGAACAAGATGGCGGACAGCCGAGCCTTAGGAAAACTTCAAGAAAAAGTAAACGTTAACAAAACCTAAATAAAAGGAATAAGACGAGTTTCGAACCTGGGACCTCGAACACCGGAGTCAATTTGCTGCAATCAACCATAGTTTTATTCTTCTCTATTCCTTTTATACGAAACCAGAAGCATCCTTGCCCCAACCCTTATTAACCATAAATAGCCACAAGGACGTCCCTTGAGAGTCCGCCATCTTGTTCCTGAAGTCATGTGAGTAAGGCAAATCTCACATAACTACCAGCGAGACGGATCCGAAGTCCGAGCTTTCATTAAAACACAACATTGTCTGCATTGGCATTTATGAACATTTAACAATAAGTCGAGGCTAACGTTGTAGGAACAAGTCTGCAGTCTTTATAGTCAGCGGCAACTACGAATACGAAATAGGGATATTTCAGGTTAAGAATTGTCTTTTATGCTGCTACCGATTACATGGCGAGTTTCGGCCCGCGCTGAAAGTTTGTCGCAACTTGTTGAACAAATCCCATTAAGATGAAACTTCCAACAGTTTTTAAACAAATCCCAGTAAGATGAAACTTCCAACAGTTTTTAATTAAAATTGTAGCCTACGAGAAGTCCTAATTTTTTTCCCTTGAATTCGTGAACGGGCTCCGTTATCTTGCCGTTTCTTTTTCGTTCGTTGAATTCAAGAGGATAAAATAGGAACTGCTCTTGCGTAGGTCAAAAATGTGTAACACTGATCGTCAAAGTTGTGTGGAACTATTTAAAACGTCATATATATTTTTTCTTGGTTTCGCGGGTTATCTGCACTGCTTCAATACCACACTTAAACTAACTAACAATTGCTGTATGGTGAAAAGACATGCAACATACAAATCAAAACGGTCCTTGGTTATGTCTTATATGAGTCTCTTCAAAGCTACCCATGATTAAGTGAGTAAATAACAGGAGTCTTGATGTATTAAACGCTTATTTTAAGATATCAGAGAAACCAAGCTCTTTCCAACAGTAATGGCAGTTATTTGAGTACAGTTGAATGACAGAACTTTAAAAACACTTCAACCCTGTATATTTTATGAACTGCAACAAATTCTTGTTAAAAACGTATCTGCTCATTAGTTAATAGCCTTATCTCGACCCTCCCGTCCCCCTCGTGAACACCAGCAGTGCTAACGCAGTGTTTTCCTCTGTTATAGGAGCCCCCTCCCCCGGCAATCCCTACCTTGCTTGTCACATCTGACTCAACACCTCCCCCAGAGTACCCTCCCCCTCCGCCAGGATAACCTGAACCCGCTCCCCCTCCCCCGAAGCCGCCCCAGGAACTTCCACCAATAGTCCCTCCCACACCTCCGTTGACAAAACTTTTTCCTTCCAGATCGGGGAATCGGGGATGCCTCTTGCCGTCCTCAAGCAAACCGCCCCCGCCCCCAGCTATTGGGGTCATCTGGCCCTCGCCATTTGTGAAGTCCCATCTCTTGCCCCCTCCTCCCTTGGATCCTCCGTGCCTTGTCCCGTTTTCCGTTGCTTGGCCAGGGTCACCGTCTTGAATCCCGTTGTTCGAAAAGCCGCCCCCACCCCCACCCCCTGCTACTGCCACTGCTGTGTCGTTGAGAAACGTAACAAAAGTTCCCCCACCTCCACTCCCTGAAGTGGGTGAGCCATGTGTTGCCATTTGCCCCCTCTGGCCAACTAAAATTTTTAACTTGGTACCTTTGTTCAATATGAAAAAGCATTTTACCCTGGCTCCAAGTCCTCCTCTGCTTATAGATGAGGAAGGAGCGGAGATGCTACCATTTCCACCGGAAGCTCCCCAAGCCTCAATGCTGTAGTTTCCAGTCTCTGGCACGGTCCATGTTTGTATGCCGTTGTTCAGCACTACTTTGCCTTCCAGGGGGGTGCCGATATACCCATTCGTGTTTATAGGGCCGTTCTTTCCTGATGCCCCCAAACTAGTAAAAGTGACTTGTACGACTACAAAGCAATCAGTTGTAATATTACTGAGATTTGAACACAAAAACTAACGTTTTCCAATGCGAACAATAAAATAATTCAACTAAGGACGAGGTTAGCTTTGAGTCAGTTATTTAAGAGTTTGCTTTCTGGCTTTCTTGTCTGCAGCAAGAGGCATGCTCAAATCTGCTAAAATTCGGGCTTTCTAAATTATATTTTATTTTCGACCAAAGACTGAACGGAACAACCTTCTAAGTTCACACCTTCAACACAGCCAATACAACAACCTAACTTTGGTGCAGTTATCTTTTCCATCCCTGGAAGAAAACTCCAATCATTTCGTTAATGTCCCTTTCCTTTCCTTTTTTCCTCCATTCGAGTGAAGAATGTATTCGAACTGAGTTGTTCAGTCAGAGCGCCTATCGTACTGCTATGCCAAGCCACCACCCTTGAACCCCACCCCTCTCCCGTGAGGAAGGAAGTCTATGGAAATGCACGAAACACAGACTTAAGTAAATACAACTACGTCGGAGTAGAACAACAAAGATATAACAGACACTCTAACCAAAAATAGAGTGCACATCCGACAATAACCTAGTTTTGTATTCCCAGATACCGCTTATTACAAAGACCAAAGACTCATTTATACAGCAATAGCCTCGACTTGGTGTTGAATATACCCAAATTCCAGCGAAAACGATTAGAAGTCCGAGCCTCCAACAATAATATACGGAGTTGGAAATTACTAATACTATACCAATATTGGTACGTATATTAAATATCAGGTCTGAAAACGAGGCAGCAGTTATTGTAACCAGCGGCAACTACAAATACGAAACTGGACTGTTCATTATATTTGCCATACAATGGACCTTATAGCGCTGCGTGACAGTTATTTGTTACCTGGACGTTTCGATGTCAGATTCGCGTCTTTTCTCATCCTCTCTTCCAAGCGACCATACACCCATCCCTCTGCCATCCCAATATCGTCGCTATGCAGGTCAAGCCCTTCACTGTTTAGCTCGCAGAGGCCAAAATTCTCTGGCGAAATATCGAAATTGAACGAGAAACAGCTCTGCTTTGCCAAACATAAGTGTGCGCATGCCATCATATCAACAGTCCACTGGCTCGATTGAACGTGGGCCATTAGTCTATGATCCGTCCTTGTGTAGACTAGGGAAGATCGCTTGGTTTCCGTTAAATCAAAAAGGCCAATATTCAGACCCCAAAAAATAAATGTGGGCCACATTTTCCCTTGTTTCTGCAAGTAAATTGCAGAGAATCAGAATTACTTAAAAGCTGGAAAAAACTAAGAAATGTGCCATTCGTCTTTATTGCCAAAGCCATAATTTTTGTTTCGGGTTAACCTCGATGTCGAATTTATCTGCCGACGCAGAAAAAAATTCCAGTCCGTCAAAAATTTCTGATTTAAAACTTTTGGAAGTTAACAAATAAGAAATAAGCTCGAACCGCCTTAATTTAGCAAATCAAAAACAACTCCAGTCCCTGAAAAACTGCCATTTTCAGTTCTTCAGTAATGTATCAGGCCAAGTCAGATAATATTGCATTTATCTACCAGTTTTAGTCTCTTAAAACAGTATACGGTAATATATAGTAACCCTTGGTAGCGAGTGGCACATCAATGACGTCATAAAGGCACCTTCAGGGATTTTCAGGTGATTTTTAGTTTGTCGAAATCAAGAACATGTCTAGTTAACTCAAATTAAATTTAAATAAACTACATTTTGAAAAACAGTTTAAATTACTTAAGTTTTTAATATAAATAAAAGTTCTTGTTTATTCCGATCTAAGTAAACGCAATAAACTGAGAAAAAGGAAATGAATTAAAGTATTTTGTTTTGTTCACGGTTTGAAAGATTTATAAATAGAATGGCACAACAAGGCTGAACATCTTTTATTTCGGTGTGTTTCAGGATTAGTGTCCTTTGTTTTAATAAAAAAAAATTACTGCATCTGCCTTACAAAACATTTTTACAAATTAATCTATAATGGTTAAATTTTTAGTATGCTGTGGTAGTTAGACATAGCTAGGCAACGAAAACAGGCTCTAATCACAAAACACCAAAATACTACGAGCTGCAATACTTGAGCTGTTTAAGATAAGAAAACTTAGCCCAATAAAGAAAACCCGTTCTTATAGTCTTACAGAAAAGATACCATAGCTGCCTGCTATCCAACTGAACTCATAAAAGCGTACCATATAAAAAAGAGGAACTCGTTACGTTTTTTTTTTTCTACAAGAGTAATTTTTATACGACCAAGAAATTTGCATGGGCTTTAGGACTTTTAGGACTTTTAGGACTTGCGTGTCCTCAGGCAGCGAGTTCCACTGTTCGATTGTTCAAGGATAGAATGATAGCCTATGAGATTCATTCTTACATTAGTTTCCTTGAAAGCATGAGATTTAACGTGCCTATTTTCCTAGTTTGTTAACATAGATTACAATGTAACTCTACAATGTAACTTAATTCAGCCAATCTTTAAGAACAATTCTCTCACTCAGGTTAAGAGCTGTAAGAAGTTATCGGTATGTTCTATTTTGTAAAGAAATAACATTGCAAAAAATATTTTGGACTGAGTTTGCGAGAGAGAAAAAATTGAAAATCAGTACAAAAACTTGAGTGAGCATCGGCCAAATTATCTGCGTCAAGTTGCTCGGAGAGTGGATAACTTTAACCAGTGAGTGTCCAACCAGCTAGCCGATAAAACTTACAGTTGCACGTTCTAGATTTTGATTGGGCAACGAGCAAACTTTATCCGCTGGATAAAGTTGTTCAGGCGAGCTTTGGCTAACTTGTAATGATGTTAATATGTAGTTGTAATCAATTACTTTACAACAATCTCATGGTTTGTACCATGTGAAGCCCAAGGCTGTTGATGTTATCCGAACACTCTCCGGAATACCGAGGTCAACAAGTAACTTGCATGGGTGACGGAGAGAACGAACGAAATAAAAGAAAGAGCTTGTTGTAATTTTCTTTGGTAATATCTTTTTCATCTGTTTTAGTTATCAATCAACACTTTTATGAAACTAGGTAAACAACGCCATCTTTGTCAGCTTGTATTTTAACTTGGTTAAAAACTTAACTGAGTTAGGTCAGTGAAGACGACAGAAGAGACGAGAGATGTGCTTTTTATCGGGTATTCGATCGCCCTTTTGCACAAATGTTTTAACTACTTATCCCAGTATTATTTTCTGTTTATGAACAAACTAAAGAACCATCTTAGTAAAGGGAACGTTTGAGATACACCAGCTGAGAGTTGAGTCAAACTTCTCTTTTAAACAATTTCCTGAAACGACACTGCTTACCTGAACGACTGTCCTTTTTGTATTTCTCTGGTCCACCAAGTGTCCAGTTGTGCTGTCGTTTTGTTTTTTTTGTGAACGAATGAAAGACGTCTCTATGAGTACCGACAAATGGAAAAAGCGAAGGTAGAATTGATTTTAAAATACTTTGAGTGTGATTCACATGGTGGACGCTGTTTATGTTTGCAAAAAATAACTTGTTAGGTCCGATTAAATTTACAATGGTTAACCAAATCAAAGTTTTTTTTTTACATTTATCGAATGAATTAGTTCCAAAATATTAGAGTGACGAACTCCATAAACACGATACACTACAAATTTAATTAGATTTTCGTGCAATAATCATAAGTCTAAATTAGCAGCGGCAAAAATCGCAAGATAATTGGTCTTTTATTCGCTATTTACTGACAGTAATAAACTTTCTAGTTTCCACAGCTCTTGAACAAATCACCTTTAATTTAAACTATTGGAAATTCTGTTTTGATTTGTTAGCCGTAATGAGTTACTTGGCAACACGATTCTCTTCTTTATGATATCTTGCTGTGCATTCGGTGTTAAACTGTTAATAAACAAATATATAATATTTAAACGCAGCTTTCACTTTCATTCAACGCATTTTTATAACAAGGAAAATAAAACAAGGATGGCGAAACAGCATCTGATTGTCGCACACTCGAGCTTCTGTAATCTTTGATCAACACTTAGGTCTGGGTTTACGGGAAAAATGGAAAAATCTTTGTCGCACTTCTGGATACTCAAATTTGTGATTTATCAAATTATAAATTTGGGGGACAAACCCTTTCTTGGTCAAAGATAAATACACCAAATACCAGGGAAGTTTAGAGAAGACAGTTCTTCTACTTTACGACTGGTAATCTTTTGATCAGCAGATAAGTTCATGTTTCCTTAGCTTTTCTCGGCTGTTCTAAAATTATTTGTGTTTCAGTTATAGAGGTTTAGGTCAGTAGTAACAAAATCAAAGACATTCAAAACTTTGATGCGTCTTTGTCGTTACTCAAGACCATTAAATCAGCATGTTTAGATGGCGGTGTCAAAAATTGATCCGGCATATATCCAACATTATTGGATCACGCGGGAAGATAATGTATGGAGTTGGACGAAGGTTGTACGAATTATTCCCTAATGAGATCCAACATTTATTTCATTCAGTTGAGCCACGTGGGACATCATTGTGTGGTGTTGGCCGAGGGCTGTACGAATGGTTCCACAATGTGACCAAGCATTCATTTCACTCAGTTGAGCCACGTGGGACATCATTGTGTGGTGTTGGACGAGGGCTGTACGAATGGTTCCACAATATTATCCAACATTCATTTCATTCAGTTGAGCCACGTGGGACATCATTGTGTGGTGTTGGACGAAGGCTGTACGAATGGTTCCACAATATTATCCAACATTCATTTCTTTCAGTTGAGCCACGTGGGACATCATTGTGTGGTGTTAATCGACTCAGTGCTCTTCAAATGGTGCTCACATTTGATCCAACATTCGCTGTATTTTAGGCATGTTGGGATGTTGAACGAGGGCTTTTCGAACATTTTTATTACTGATTTGGTCCAAAATTCGCATCATTTATTTGGGCCGTGTTGGGAAAGATGTTCTGTGGTGATGGACCAGGGCGATTCAAGTAATGCCCTATGTCATCCGACACTCACTTCGTTTAAGCCAAGTTGGATGTTGATCGACTGGTCTTCAAACAGTGCTAGAATTTGATCCAACATTCGCGTCATTTGACCCATGTTGGGATGGTGTCGTATGGTGCTGAACGAGGGCTTTTCAGACGGTTTTATCACTGAGCAGGTCCAAAATTCACATCAGTATTTGGGCCATGTTGGGACAACGTTCTGTGGTGGTGGACCAGGGCTATTCAAGTGATGCCCTCTTTCGTCCAACATTCACTTCGTTGAAGCCAATTTGGATGTTGATCGACTGCACTTCAAAGGGTGCTAGCATTTGATCCACCAATCACAACTTTTGAGCCATTTCGGATGATGTCGTATGGTGTTAGATGTGCGATTCTCAAACCGTACCGTCGTTTTATCCAACAATTCACATCATTTGACCCATGTTGGCACAAAAATGTGCGGTTTTGACAATATTTGATCCAACATTCATTTTCTTTGCACCGTTTTTGGATGTTGTGTGGTGTTGGACGAAGGCTGTTCAGATTGCCAACAGTTTTGCATAAATTTGCTGATAGACTTTTGAACCAGGCCAGGCACTGACTGGATTGCGTCAATGTTGGGTAAGTGTTCAAATGGCCCAACTAAACCCAATTCTTTTCTGAACAAAACAGTGTTGGGAAGATCTTAGATCAAAGCTGGAACGAAACCAAACTCCGGCAGTCATGATCCGATATCTTCCAACACCTGCCAACATTTTTACCCTTCAAACAGTCGCAACATAATTGCCCAACAAAATATTGAGCTATTGTTTGATAAAAAATTGATAAGCTCGGTTTTCATTGCATTTAATTCTTTTGACTCGCTAAAACCACGCAAAACCGCATTGGAAAGCAGTATCAAATACAGTTTCAGATTTCTATCGCAGTTTTAATACAACAAGATACAATACAAAATGGGTCAAACATTTAGCTTAAAACTACTTTACAAGTTTTCTACTGACCATAACCTAAAAGGTAATGTTTGTCAAAATCATAACATTCACGGTAACAATATACTGCCAGGTTTAATTAGATCTAATCTTTTCTAATACACATGATTAGTTAATGGTTGCGAGAACACAACAATGAACAAGAATACTCAAAAAGCTTGAGGAAAAGGTTGAGGGTTCAAATATAGCCCTATTTATTATTCACTGCAGTTCTTTCATTTTTCATTATATTCAAACTCTGCTTTTAAAGATGCCTTATTTGCCGGCAGTCTTCCGGCTGCAGAAACAGGGCTATTTTCCTCAAACATTCTGCAGAATTTTTTCAAGCCTAATATGGTATAGAAAACATCAAGTTAAAAGGAGGTTATTCTCTCAGCGGATATAAAGAAAGTAGATATATAAAGTTGCTACAGCACTTCGTATTTGCCCTTATTATTTGGCTGAGCCTTCTTTGTTCACGCCAACAAGCTCTTTTATCCTCTCTTTTGCTCCTTTGTACTCATCCTTGGAGAAGTGGCGCTTTAAAAACGGGTCGTGAAACACAAAAAAGTCATCAGCAGCTCTCATAAGAACCAGGAGAGTCCACATGAAGCTGTCAGGCTCTGCACCATCCAAAGCAATCTTACGTATCTGGCGCACATAGTTCTCCTCGGGTTCTGAACATAAGAAAGCGGTCGTACAATCAGAAACAAATCAAAATCAACCTTGTCCCCGATTATTTTTACAAAATGGCGGTTGCTTATTCGAGTTACCACATACTGTGTAAAGGGGTATAGATGTGCAGGCAGTGTTTAACACAGGTAGGCCAAAAAAATAGAAAAAAACTGATAGTTTTGTAACAACTCAAAGCTACTCGTACCACACAACTTTAAAGTACATTACACTACATTGCATTAAATTACATTTCATTATTAGTATAATACAATACAAAACATTACACTTCATTATACTACATTACATTATATTACACTAAATACATTACATTATATTCAAGCCCGTAGGCAGGGGGGGTGCGCGTGTTGCGTACG
>JAOBYF010481080.1:0-15859 GCA_025403605.1 Parazoanthus darwini
TATGTCTAATTAACAAGAAGAAGGACGTACCTTTGAAATGGGTGTACATCTAACTGACAAGAAGTAGGACGTACCTTGGAAATGGGTGTATGTCTAATTAACATGAAGTAGGACGTGCCTTGGAAATGGGTGTACATCTAATTGACAAGAAGTAGGACGTACCTTGGAAATGGGTGTTTCAAGCCTAATAAAGCCAAACCACCTGAAGGAAGGGCGAGGTGCTGAGCCCTCGATGAGGTGGAAACTCGTGTCAGGGGAAACACCTTGACTTCGGTCACCAAAGTGGGTCCATCGTAGATACCAACTGCCAGGCGGCACTTCGTGAAAGAAGGATGCATTCCCAAGAGAAAGTCCCAGAAAATAGTAAACCCAGCACTGACGACAAACAATATTAGTTGGTGTTACTTCTTGATAGGCAACAGAACTCTTCTCAATGACATGTTACATGCACTACTATCGATTTACACATTAGTTCGTAGATACGCTGGGATTGTTTCTCGATACGGTTGCGCAAATCTTTCCAATACTCGGCAAATGACGTAAAAATACAAAAATAACTTCTGCTAGTAAAAATCAAATAAGGTTTTCCCTTATACGTTGAAAATACAGTACGGACGACTTCATTTCGAGAACGATTGAAATCGATTGGAGTTACTCTTACTCAGCGAGATAGCCAAATTAGTGTTGGCCGAACACTAGGATGAATTCTTACCTTAATATAGCGCCAAAAAGCACCCACACTTGACAGTTGTACTTGTTTTTGAAAGTGCTTGTCGTGAAAGTAAGGTTGTTGCCATGTTTTAAATAATTTGCTTTTAAAATAAATTTTCAAAATATTTCTAAAGTACTGGAAAACGCAAGCAAATTTTTAGCAATATGTCACAAGACATTACATCGCAAGAATTCGTCATAATCTTAAAGCCATGCTGAAAACTTCAGTTCTTACCTAAGAGTGCTAAAAATATGAAACTTAAACTCCTTTTGTTTTCAGTTACTTAGTGTTTAGTATTTAATAGCTAACTTGTACACAGCTTAAATTCTTATAATTGCTATTCCGTACATTGTAAACCAATTAATCCAGCTGATGTTGCTATAAGCCAGGTATGTTAATAAAGCAAATTGATATGATATATTGTCTTGAAGATGTTGTTTTTATTATTAAAGTATTTGCTGGCCATATAGGGTCACCACATAATGTGGAGGCTGCATTTGAATAAACATGACAGTTTTCATCACTGTATCACTGCCAAACATACATAGAAACATACTTTGGATCGTAGGGGCTTGGTAAGAGGATTTTTTCCATTCCAATTTTGGTTAGCATGAACGGAGTCTCACATGCCTGTTGGAATAATATGTTTGTAGTGTTGAGTATCGCAGGTGAAAAGTCATTCATCTGAATCTGACAACGACAGAGAAAGAAATACTCACCATTAAGCTAACTTACCACTACTTAACCTGTTTTTCTCATAACCGGTGTAACATTAAATCTTCACTTTTACTGGATATCTTAACTCCTACTCTCTCTTAAAGAGGTCCCTAACCTTTCGATCAACGCCAGAAAAAACCTTCACCTCTAAGCTCTCTTAGTAAGCACTAATCTTTTTTTTATCAACGACAGTGAAAAAATCTATTATCTTAACAATTTTGTTTATACTCTTAAAGAAATACTCGATGCTAAGTTCTTTTACTGGGTAATTTTAACTTTACTTTACTCTCTGACTGTTGCTTCAGGAGCTCGGATTCGTGTAACTTTACTTTATCAGCTCCAGTGAAGAAATCTTCGCTCTAGAATTCTCTTTACTAGATAAGTACTTTACTTTATCAGCACCGGTGGAGAAATCTCCGTTCTTTTAAAAGCCCTCTTATCTCACTTGGTAAGCAGCTCACTTTACCAGTACCAGAGGAAAAATCTTTGCTCTTGAACTCTCTACTGGGTAAGTTGTTCACCTTATCAGGGCCAGTGCCAAATTCTTCGTGTCTTAGTTCTCTGAGCTCTTTCTTCATCTTTTCAATCTCTGACTGTTGCTTCAGGAGCTCGGATTCGTGCTTTAACTGCGTCATTTTAGCCATGTGTTCCTCTCTTAGACGCACGTATTCCGGTGGCAAGTCTGAAAGATATTATTGATGAGATTCATGAGCCAGTTGCTACACTAAAGTAACAGATTCACAACAAAATAATAAGCTATTATTGGTGGAAAATGAAGGGACTTTTCATGGTCCCTAGGCGGTGATATCAACCTGGCGAAGGGCTTCTATCTTTCTTTGATCGATCTCGTTCCTCCTGAAATGGGAAGACATGGACCAAATAAGTAAGCCGCATTTGAGTATAATTGCTTGGGGCCTATATATTAGAGAGTCACAACCTTACAAACAATGAACGGAGTCCTGTAAATTGCAGTCTTTTCAACCAAAATCAAGAATCGAACAATTATAAGTTTGATATATTGCAAAATTCGACACTGCACTTCCCTATCAAAACTGTGGGGGTTGTTTTTCAAATATCAAGTGCAAGAAAAAGTACATCAGATCAGAGACAAATTTCTTTTGCAGGTTTAGTTTTAGATAAACCATATTTTGGCAGGGTAACCCATACAGCTACTAAGGCCGTTCTCAATAAGGGCCGTGCATATAAAATATACTCTCCATAAAACACTAAAAAATTGATAAAATAGAAAATTGCTATTTACAATACTACAGATTAAAATGCATTTTACAAGCATATTATAATATCTCAAACACAAAACTACTGCTAAAATGTTAAAGGTCTAGGAAAATGTAGATATTCAAACCAAAAGAATAATACTTTAAAAATTTGTCATCGCCGTTGCATTACTTAGAAAAGTGGGAAGAATTTATTCTACAGCAACAGAACCAGAAAATCTAAATGTCATCTTCCCGAGTGTGACGTAGCTTTGGGAGGTGCAACGTAGGTAGGTCTCAGATTTTCTTTCCTATTTACCATTACCGTACATGTATTGTAACATTTCAACTGCTATTATATCAACAACACTGGTATTACACCTGTGAGTTTGTCTTACGACCCTCATACCTTCAGCAGCTGCAGCTCCTGTTCAAGTCTTTGGTTGTGTAACTGCTGAGCCAGGATCTGCTGTTGGATCACCGGGTTCAGGCCAACTGCGCCGGAACAGGTGGAACATAAGATTGTGAGTTCAGTTTTAACAACGTGGGCCTCAAATGATGTTAAGTATTCAAAAATACTAATAAGGATATGAGCTATTTACCACTCTGTGTACTGTTGGAAGCTCGGACTTCTAAATGTTCTGGCTGGTGTTTATGTATGTTCAACACTAAGTCGAGGCTAAAGCTGTAGAAATAAGTCTATGATCATTGCAATCTGCGGTAACTGGGAACACGAAGCTGGACTTTTGCAACTTGACATGTAGTATAGACAATGTTAGTGTGCTGTCTGCCTATACTCAGTGAAAAACGTAAGTACTGTGTTTTTGTTGAAGCGTTTTGGGTCCGCAAAACAAAAAAAAACATGCTGACAAAGGGACTGCGGGGTCCGGGCATGCGTCTCCTGGATAATCTTGTGATCTTAGTTTACCTTTCTGAAACCGCTAGGAATGTTTGAAACTTTACCAGACATGACACAACACTCTTTGTTAGGGGTTAAACATCGGAATCATGATTCGTATAAAGTCTGGAAAAAGAGTCGTTAAATTTCCATACATTTCCATACTAATTTCTGGACTATTTTCAGACATTTCCAAACTATTTCCACACATTTCCACACTAATTTCTGGACTATTTCCAGACTATTTCCACACATTTCCACACTAATTTCTGGACTATTTCCAGACATTTCCAGACTATTTCAAGACATTTCAAGACCATTTCCACACATTTCCAGACTATTCCCACACACTCCACACTAATGTCCAGATTGTTTCCAGACATTTCCAAACTATTTCCACACATTTCCACACTAATTTCTAGACTATTTCTAGACATTTCCAGACTGTTTCCAGACATTTCCAAACTATTTCCACACATTTCCACACCAATTTCTAGACTATTTCCAGACATTTCCAGACTATTTCCACACATTTCCACACTAATTTCTAGACTATTTCCAGACTGTTTCCAGACATTTCAACACTAATTTCTGGACTATTTCCAGACGTTTCCAGACTGTTTCCAGACATTTCCAAACTATTTCCACACATTTCTAGACTGTTTCCAGACATTTCAAGACTATTTCCACACATTTCCACACCAATTTCTACACTATTTCCAGACATTTCCAGACTATTTCCAGACTAATTTCTAGACTATTTCCAGACATTTCCAGACTGTTTCCAGACATTTCCAGACTGTTTCCAGACATTTCCACACTGATTTCTAGATTATTTCCAGACTATTTCCAGACATTTCCATACCTATTCCAGACATTTCCAGACTATTTCCAGAGATTTCCAGACTATTTCCACACATTTCCACACTAATTTCTGGACTATTTCCAGACATTTCCAGTCTGTTTCCAGACATTTCCAGACTGTTTCCAGACATTTCCAAACTTTTTCCACACATTTCCACACTGATTTCTAGACTATTTCCAGACTTTTCCAGACTATTCCCACACATTTCAACACTAATTTCTGGACTTTTTCCAGACATTTCCAGACTGTTTCCAGACATTTCCAAACTATTTCCAGACATTTCCAGACTGTTTCCAGACATTTCCAGACTATTTCCACACATTTCCAGACTATTCCCACTTACTCCATAGTAATTTCTAGACTATTTCCAGACTGTTTCAAGACATTTCCAGACTTTTCCAGACTATTCCCACACATTTCCACACTAATTTCTAAGCTATTTCTAGACTGTTTCCAGACATTTCCAAACTATTTCCACACATTTCCACCCTAATTTCTAGACCATTTCCAGACATTTCCAGACTGTTTCAAAACATTCAAGACTATTTCCACACATTTCCAGATTGTTTCCAGAATTTCCAGACTATTCCCACACACTCCACACTAATGTCCAGACTGTTTCCAGACATTTCCAAACTATTTCCACACATTTCCACACCAATTTCTAGACTATGTCCAGACATTTCAAGACTATTTCCACACATTTCCACACTGATTTCTAGACTATCTCCAGACTATTTCCAGACATTTCCAGACTTTTTCCAGACATTTCCAGACTACTTCCAGGCTTTTCCAGACTGTTTCCAGACATTTCCAGACTATTTCCACACATTTCCACACTAATTTCTAGACTATTTCCAGACTGTTTCCAGACATTTCCTGTTTTCGACTGTCGGGTCGGTCTAGTAATTCTGAACCTATTCACATTGAAAGGAATGGCGCGACCCTAACGAACAACAAATTTTAAGATCCCTGAATGCTTTCTTCATTTCAGTGAATACCGTTACCAGTCCCAGCCCTTGACCTGGACGAGCTACCAGCGTTTCTGTCATCCAACGACCAAGTCCCGTTGATACAATTTCGGTAAGTCCGTAAAAAACTGCTAATCCTCAATCCTTACAAGGCCATGAGAACCGACAACATTCCTCCCCGCGTCCTGAAAGAGTTCGCGTACAAACTAGACGACCCCGAAATCGAGATATTCAATCATGATGCGATGTACGCAAATCCCCCCGACACCTCAATGATGCAAAGTAGTTAGTCTTATTTGTGTACAAACCTGGTCTCTTGACAGTTTGCAGTCGCTGAGCTTCGTACTCCAGCTCCCGGATCTGTCTCAGGACTGCAGGATTACATCCACCTCTCTCAACATACATGTACTTCAACATGCTGAAGAGAATATTATCACCGAAAGTTGGTTACAAAATGGAAGCTTTACACTAAAAGAAAACTGTGCTTTACCGGACTTAACAGGTCCTGCCCAGGTTTCTTGTACAGATAACGTCACAGTTTCTGATCGAATTGGTATTCTTATTTTAAAAGCACAATATTAGCAGTGTTTTTTTCTTTCAAATGGAGGTCGCAAAATGGGATGAAATAGAAACAGGTACTCACTTCAGCTCGTTGACAATATCTCCTCCTGGAAGGGTAGGTGGAAAGGGTTGCGTGTTTTGCCGGACGCCCAAGGGATCGTACGGTACTATTTGAGCTGCATGGAGCATAAAATTTAAATAATTACGTCTGAACGTCTAACGCGATAGGTTAAGCAATTTGTTAAACACATATATCTTGTGTTCTTGGCTAAGAGTTTCCAGTCTGCTATCTTTCGCAAGAAGGGACTTTTGCACGAGAAAACACGGTTTCTCCTTCACACATTAGTCGAGCTGGGTAGCAAGGAAATGAGTAGTATAAGGATATGTTTAAGTGCTACTTTCTCATAGACAAGCTTTTCCACGATAAAGAAGAGATAGAAAACACAAAGAACGAACAAATACGCGTGAGAAGAACGAAAGTAAAGACAAACATACCCCAAGTCTCTGGGTGAACTTTCTTCTGCAGATTCGAATCAAAGTACAAAAAAAAAATACGTTTGACTGAAAGTGTTTCCAGCTAAAGTATTTTTTATATCTTATTCGTATCGCTCTATAAAAACAAATCCAAACAGTATCCAAATCGTAAACGCACAAACATGATCTCTTGCACAAACAGTGATGGTTGGGGCGGACTAGATGAGATCAGTAACATCACTGTCTGTGATAAAACTTTGATTAAACGATATCTAAGATATTCTTAGGAAAAGTTTGCAACCATTGCTACAGCTCATAAGATTTACTCACTCTCCAGTTTCTGGTCTTGACGTCGGGTTGCTGTTCTGCAACACAAAACAAAGCACGTATCAAGGCACATTTACATCAACATCACATGAAGGAAGACACCCTCGAAACAAAAATATGGAATTGAGACAGATCCTGAAACAACTACACCTCAACAAAGGTGCTGAAAAACATGTTCCTCAACATGGACCATAGCAATTATACCAAGGACAAGACTTCTACAATGCTCCAAGAAAAACTTTCAAGCATCAAGATTGCACTGAGTTCCTGTTGCTGCAACTTAAATTCATGTAGCGGTCTGGTTTTAAGCTCAAAGCAAATGCTCTCAACTAGATTTCTGAAACAATTTATGCAGCTTGTACAGCGACCATGAGGTAAAGCATTAGTGATTTTTTATGCTTTTTTACGGGTCTGAAGGACCATACGCGGTCAGTGTACACTGACTTAGTGCTGCCATTCAAGTTATAAATGTTGTGCGACCAACAACACCTTGCAAACAGTAGATTTTTTTGTTAACTTTATATAAGCTTTAAAGTTTTCAGTACAAAACGTTATTTGTGTAGATACATTAAGGACTCGCAGGACTAATACGTAACTATCGAAATCTAGTATTAATAAAAGCTGGAATGTGCTGCTTTAAATTACAAACTGCAAAAGAACTGTGTTGTTTCTCTTATAAATACAAACTTACTTGTCGTAGACATCCTTATGCTCAGCGGACTTTTTCAGAATTTCAAATTCTCTTATCTGCTTATCCTGAAAGTAAAGAAGAACATTGTGAAGCTATTAAACTTAAACAATTTTTATGTTACAGAAATAGAATCTTTACCGATCCAGATGACGTGCGATTACCCGACTCCAAGGCGTCCCCCCGTGGTATGCTAGTCCTCCAAAAGTGAATCCCCAAGCAGATCTAAGTAAAAACCCTGCAGTACTTCTGAGTCTGGCCGAAACACACAACCGTTACAACAGGAATCAATTAGTTGGCCTGAATTACAAGTTATTAAGTACAGTTCTTACGACATAATTATAGGAGTGTTTAAAGAATCACGGTAAATGTGATACTTTGCGTACAATGAAGGCTGTTATTTTCATGGTCCACGAAATTCACGGAGCAAAGCTAAACACAAACATCTCCAAATTAGCGTCGGTGTCGCCGCGAGAGTGTGAATTGTAAAATCGTAGTGATTTCTCCCGAACAGTAAAAATTTTTAACGCAGGTATCTTTGACCGTAAGTCTTTTTACAGATCCTTATGCTTAATGGGTGCCTGAATACACCTCACAATTCCCGAATGGGGTTTACTTTTTCTACAATTCAAGAGAAGCAGTTATGGCCAGGTCAGATCCAGTTTGAGTTTCAACCAGCCCTTCTTTCGTGCACATCGATCGGAAAAAAGATGTTAGCAGGGTGCTCTGCTGGGTTTCGAAATTTTCTCAAAGAACTCATTTGCGATTATTTAATCATTGGGCTGGATAATATTCTAAAAACAAATAACTCAGTTTTAAAACATTTTCAACATAGACTTTTCCTACAACTGCAAAGAAACATCCAAAAAATTTTTTTGATGGAAACATTTCTACAAAACTACTTGAAAGAAAGGGAAGTTAGGATGGCCGAGTGGTTAGCGCACGTGTCCGTCTCCCACCTCTGTGGACCCGGGATCGAACCCTAGGCTTCGCATGTGGGCTGAGATTTGTCGATCTCCTTCTGGTTCCGAGGGTTTTTCTCCGGGTTCTCCGGATTTCCCGTCTCCATAAAATCGACATTCACGCCAAAATCTGTCACTGGCTTGGGAGAATGGGCAACCACTCCCAGCACAAAGACGTTGAATAAAGTTTTATGTTTAAATGAAGGATCGTTGGATCAAGAAGGCACAAAACGCAGGTGCACTTCTATGAGATCGTAATGATCAATAAACGCAATCCAATTAGAAATACCGCTTTGGTGAAAGAAATATATAGTTAAAAGTAAGCTAATGAGAATGAACAAAGCCGATCACCCGAAAGCAGCACAAAGAACCTACCAAACTTCCTTGAGTCAGCGGCTTTTCTCTGCTTTCCAGGTTGAGTTGTTTCATGCGATCTTGTATGACTGTTGATTGTGGTTAATCGGGACTGATATAAGTCAGATCATGAACATTATTAAACAGAGGGAAACAGCTGCCACATTTTACTATGACATGTATATCAAAACAACAATCATGTTTTTTTTTTCAAATTCCGTTTCAGCTTTACTTGGCTTATTAGACCCCGACAACAATTTATAACAAAATAAAATTCTTCTTTTCATGTAAGACGTACGTACCCCGGGTAAGATGCAAACCTGAAATTAACATTTTCATGTAAGACGCAACTCTGGTAAGATGTATACCTAAACCTAACATTTTCATGTAAGACTTATGTCTGGTAACACACACACCCTACCCCTGAACCCAATATTCGCCGCGATATTTCCAACCACAACAAACACCAGCTATACCTGCTTTTTCTTCTTCTAATCTCTTGTTTCTCTCCTGCAATTCACGGAGCTGTTTCTGATGAACTTCAGTCAGTTGATGCAGCCTGTCCTCATATGCAGACAAAGATCCATCTCTGTAGGTTCTTTTGTTCTGTACCATTGATACGTTAAGGCTTAGTACTTTAGTGCTGTCAACAACGTCTAGAACCTTGCTGTTTTAAAACCACAATTGGGTAGTATTTTTATTTGCCAAAACACTGGAACTTATCACATTCAGTTTTGTCTGCTAAGTCGTCTGTCAGGGACGGGGGGAAGGCAGGCCTCTTGAATGTGGCACAGTTTCTGCAATGGTCATATCGTCCACGCAAAAAAACATGTCTGCACCCCAATTTTGAAAGATTGTTTCTAATCATAACAAAGGGCCAACGGCCAAATTTCATCCTTGTGGATGGCACGACATTCTGATTGACAACTTGGCTCCGTTTGACTAAGTGCAGCAATGAATGTAGAGTAGCTGTGGCCTGAAAGGAGGACAGGTAGGTATTTGGTACAGTGGGTATGGAAAGAAGTGGATACCTTCATTATTCAATTAGGGTGTAGTTTTGTCCGCCTACTACAAAACTGAGCTGCTGAGAGTCGAAATATTTCTCTGTTTCTTTGGTTTCCTGAAATGCTATATCAGCCAGAAACTCAAAAGAACCCACATATTTCTCAAAAAGAAATGGGTAAACACGTTGTATGTTTAACATTCAATAAACAGGGTGTCACTACTTTTCTTAGTACAGGTAGGTAGGTAGGATGGTGTGGGAATTGAAAGGAATTACATGGTTAGATGGATGTTGATCGAGGGGGGAAGAGAAGAAGAGACACTGGCAGACCAGGAAAACAGCTAGGTGGTAAATAGTAAGTACAAGCGTTGTATTATTGTTACCTCACACCAAAAGATGAAGGAAAAAACCCACACTTACGGGTACTGTACGAGTTTTGGGGATCTCCTTCAAGCCAGCCACAAGGAGCTTCTCCTCAAGGTCTCGTTCAGCCCGCTGTCTTGACTGCTGAACTTTCAATCTCTTCAGCTCTTCAACCTTTAAAGAACCAAGTCAAAGTCCCCCTTATGATAGAAACTACTCAAAGCCTGCTTGTAAGCGAATGCTACAGTTAGCCATGGAAACGGTAAAGGTCAAGAATCCACACCGTAACGTACTCCAGATACCCTGTCGGCCGTCTGTCGGCCGACTGTTGGCCGTCTTTCGGCCGTCTGCCGGCTGACTGTCAGCCGTCTGTTGGCCGACTGTCGGCCGTCTGTCAGCCGACAGTTTTGTTAGCTACGTGTTAAAAAAGGAAAGAAGTCTTTACGATTTTTATCAAACCAAAACTTTAGAAAGGTTCAACAAGTCTTTGTAAGTTCTGGAAATTGTTACAGATGAATTTAAGAAGTGATCAGACAGGTATTTACAATTCTTATACATTTTTGAAAATCTTGAGTTCGGGAGTATTCAGAAAACCTCAGAAAGCATCCAATTGGTCTTTGAATATCTTTTTCACAACCTTTCAAAAAACTTTGTAAGGTGCCCAAAATGATATTGAAGCTAATTTTCACAGTCCAACTGTAATCCAATAAAAACATTCTCTCACTCT
Organism: Parazoanthus darwini; assembly: GCA_025403605.1. Taxonomy (NCBI): domain Eukaryota; kingdom Metazoa; phylum Cnidaria; class Anthozoa; order Zoantharia; family Parazoanthidae; genus Parazoanthus; species Parazoanthus darwini. Next base: position 10,837 of record JAOBYF010481080.1, read on the forward strand.
GCAAAACTAAAGTTTCCAAAACTTTTTCAACATTTTCTGGATGTTTATATGAATATTTTCAATTGAGTTCTGAGAGTCCTAGAAAATTTCTGAAAAATTCTCAAAAAACGTGTGTTAATTTCTTTTCTGATACATGCAGATGTATAGTTAGCACAAAACTGCACACTCATTTCTAAAATATTGGTTTTAGCACTTGAAACTAAAACTTGTACCTCAATGTTATATTCTTTATCTATGGCTATAACAAAAAAATAATGAGCCAGACCTTTTCCATTTCTAATGAAGAAAGTTTTAGGTCCTTCATACTGTAGCCCAATGGAGAGGTTGAGAGGAGTGGAGATTTCCTCTTGCTTGCATCAGAGTATGGCTGTGTCAGTCAAACACAAATGTTAAGTATAATGCATACATGTAACCCAGCCAAGAACATATGTACATGTACAGTCGGTGAATTTCTTTTTGCTACTCAGTGACTTCTGTGAACTCAAGAGTAGGACAGTGGCTGTTTGATCTACAACATTATTTCTTTAACTAAATTTGGGTTCAGGACTATATTGCTAACCTACTAAAATATGCAAATTGCAGTCAACACTGCCCAAGCTCAAGGACGACAGTTTGTTAAGTCGTTGAAAGAAAAAAGAAGAAATTAGATCAAACTATTTAAAATAGATTGTGTTTAATTCTCAGAGTAAATTAACTCTATCTTTTTGATGTGAAGAATTACTGTTTATAAACAGTTTTCACTATAGTTACCAGTTGCAAAGACTATTATACTGCATTCCTTGACTCAAAAATCCCTTATCCCACAGATTTTTTAAAACTTGAAATGAACCTTAATCCAAGATACTACTGTATTAAAACAGTTGTTATTTTGCCAAACCTAAGTAACAGCTCAGGTCAGGCCAATACTTTGTCACATGCAAATGCTAATTATGACATAATACCCAACTTATGTTTACAGCAACAGCAAAAAAATCAAAAACTAAAGTGTATAATCAGTTTTTTTTAACCCTCTCAGCCCCAAATTTAAATTCACCATATGGTGTATTGCTGAAAATCTCCTCAACTGTCTCTGTAGTTTCCTTGTAAACAAGTTAGGAGAATTTTGTTTTTCAGCTTTGATAAATTTCTGTGTATGATCAGTCGCTTTATTCTCATTACCAAATGACTTATCTTATGTGGATCAAGTAAAGAGAATTTACATATTGATTAACTAGCTGGGGCTGAAAGGGTTAAAAAATAGTCAAAAGTTGAAATCTGTTGATAAGATGATTTTATGATAACTGTTATAGATTTTTTAAATATCAAAGCAAGCAAATATAGTTTACTTAGTACTTAATAAAGCCATTCACACAATTTAGATTTACTGAAGAATATTTCTCACACTCCGACTCACACTACCATAATGTACTTGCAACACACTTCAGGGATTCCTATATTTCTGCTGAAAGAAGTAATGTTGTTTAGTGTCTGTGAAAATGTTATAATCAAGAAACTGGCTACTAAACTGAAGGGGATCACATAGTCAGAGGGTTAAATTAAACTTTTGTCAAATTTATATCCCAATCACCACAGTTGTGAAACCAATGGTTGATGATAGTCAACAACAGCTGATAACTGAGTAAATTGATACAAATCAGTCAACTGTTGTTGTAAAACTGATGACTAGTTGACCTCCATTTATATTTATCAATTTCTTTTAATGTGGTAACAGATCTAACCAATGGGTTTCATCATATGATTATCATCGACTGGCAACTTACAATTCACTGTATGCTCACCAATGACATCTGATGCCACATAAGTAAAATTTTGTCATCGACTATTAAATGAGTCGGATACATTTCTGAGTGACGATCGATTTTCACTGAATGCTTTTGATGGGTTTACGGGTTTATGACCAACAAAGCCCTCCCTCCCCCCTACCACCACCACCACCACCACCACCACCACCACCTTCGGGCCGAAAATTACTGACCCGGCCAACTGTTTATCTACATGCACCTACATGTACTGTATGCTACTATTCACGTCTCCATCATTTAAATGCAGCTATTAACAGATAACTTACAGTTTTTACTTTTTTGGCTGGTAAAATGTGTTTCCCCTTTTCTCCATTAGCGAATCTGACCGTGTCAGCTGTAATACCTTGGTTGCTCAGTTGATAAGGCTCGCCGAGTTTGGACTTTCCTCGCAGGACACAAAACTTTTGTTTGTGAGTGCCATACAGAGTTGAATTCTGAAACTTCATGTTACATTCGTTGCATTTCCATTCCATCACTCAATAATGGGATCGTGATAAGCCAGTAAACAATGGTAAGTATATCTGTTAAAAAATAAAGGCAGATGAAGATTATCCAGTTCAAGAAGGCAGAATGAGAATGCTTGTCACTTGTTGACACGGTCCCCGCAAACTGTCGAACGCTCTCTGATCAGAGTTCTTCTTGACAAACACTAAAATATTCTGCCACTCTCGGTTTTGTCGAGTTCCCATGCTTCTGACTGCCTTATATCAAAGGAAACTGTTTCTTTTAATTAAATTCTTATTAATTAAAAATTTGTGCCTCTTCCAATTTGAAGTTTGTGTACGTTCTTTGCAATCCGTCGCTTGGGAACCAAGCCTTCGCGTGGATGCTCTCTCGCGCGCACATTCGGGACCTTTCGGGATCGCGAAATCAGTGCGTGATGCTGATACCAGGGCTTTTCCCTGGGAAGTGGCCCACTTCGGCACTTCTCGGGGCCAGGACCTGGGTGAAACCAAGTTTATTTGATAAGCGCACGTGATATCTTACGCAGGACTGGAAACTTACATTACATGTAGTCCAATTAAGAAAGTATCTTCTGACGTTAACTTGATGTCAACATTTATAATTTATGCAAAATTTGGTATGCAAATCAAAGTTTCAATCAAGAAATGGATCTTTTTTACCAACTTTGTTCTATTTTCAATTTTTTAAATTTTCTTTTTGAATATTATCCTATTTGAACCTTTAAATGCATGTTTTCTATTATTTTCAAGAAAATTTGCTGCAAATCTGCTTAAAACAAAATTTCCAAAAAATCCAAGATGACGGCCAAGGAGGCGGCCATACTGTCTTGTGAACAGCAACTCAATTGTTGTTATAGAAGTTATTAGCAAGGTCCAATTTGCTTGCATGCCAAACGGTCAGCTTTTATATGTAACCATTTCAAAAATCTTTTGTGTGTGTTTATGTGTGTGTGTTGGAGGGGGTTGGGGGAAGGGGGGTTCAAATGAAATGAAAAAAAGAAGCGTTGGTGTTTCTCTCTAAAAGGCCTAAACAATAAAGGGTTGTTACTTATACTAATGGAGAAAAACTTAATCAGCCCTTGTTTCCAGAATAATAACTACCAACCCATCCCGTCAGTAAATCGAGGCAATAGGCGTTTGTTTTTGCAAAATCAAACTAACTTGCAAAAAAACAAGAACCAGAAAATCTCGAGTTCACAATATTTAAAAAATTCACTGTTTTTTCATTGACATCGGCAACGCAAACATCCAAACATTTTTCCACAGGTCTCGCTATTGGTGACACGGTGCTCACTACTGCTGAAATTCCTGGAAAACTCCTGGAATTTTGAAATTCTCTTCCAGGGCCCTGGAAAACACCTGGAAAAAAATAGAAATTTTTCCTGTACTCCTAGAAAACTCCTGGAATTTGTGGAAAAGCTCAACACTTTTATAAACATTAACCAAAACTTGCAGAAGCATCTGACTCATGATTGTACTTCTTGTACTTTATCAAGATTCAATTTCAGAAAGTTTGTTTTCTGGGGATTTTGGTCATTTTTGTCCCATTTTGCTTCTACCGGAAAGATGGAGAAGTTTACTTGATATTGTTTTTGATTTTTGGTGAGAGAGAATTTAGGGTTGGGTCATGGAAAAGTAGTTTTTCTCCCCTGGAGAACTCCTGGAAAACTCCTGGAATTTTGTTATCGTGAGTCAGTGAGCACCATGTGGTGATTACTGAGCAAACCAAACTCACTGTGATTACTTACTTCATAACCGTATTGGTCGACTCGACTCTCCATCCTCCCATTGCTAATAAAAGCAAAAGGTGTAGATATTATCTTATGCCAAGCAATTCAGGTGGTTTCGTTGGTCAATTTTTTTTGCACCGTTGAACTTTGCAAAACACGTTCTCACAAACAATGACGGGTTGTTGGCCAGTTTTTATTTGCTAGATGTTGTTGATCAGATGGTTGCTTGATTTTTCCTCCGCCATGATTTTTATTGTTATTGATACTAATATCATTGTTATTATCATCTTCACCGTCATTATCAAACAATTTTTTTCTCTTCTTTTGTTTTAATTTTTATTCTTTTTGACAACCTTTACTACTCTTTTTCCAATTTACATCTTCAATGCAATTATTAATAAAATAACACACAAAAAGGATCAAAATATAATAGGGATGACTTATTATCCATATTATTGTTATTATTACCTCATTTTTTGTTGTTATCAATACTTTTATAATATAATATAATATAATATAATATAATATAATATAAACTTTATTGTCAACTTTGCAGTGGAAACTTAGTAATGTTGATTTATATACAATAAAATATTTACGTAATAGATTAAAAGTTCAAGTTACAATTTACAAACTACAAAAGAGAAAAAATCTACTAAGTATAAAAAGAATGGATCGACCATATACTAAAAAAAAAATAGATAGAAAATACTAAAGGGAATTAGAAAAATGCCTTACGGCCGATGGCAAAAAACTGTTTCCGTATCTTGAGGTCCTATATTTAGGTAGGGAGAGAGTGTTTTGTTTACGGAGACTGTATTTGGTAACTTTGTATTTCGGGAAAAGGCAGTTAAGTTTATGAGTAGGTAGGAACATTCCGGAGAACATTCGATTACACAGAATAAATCTGCGTTCAGACAGGGTAAGTAAGTCAGCTTCTTCTCTAGCAGCTTTATAGTCGATGTCGGGAAATGACTACTTTTAGACTATTATGACTACTTTTATCAACGCCTTTATCGTTATCATT
>JAOBYF010482191.1:0-15858 GCA_025403605.1 Parazoanthus darwini
TGAACGAGGCTAGTGAGGCTTATTTGAATAGAGACAAAAGAATATTAAAATGGCCGCCATTTATGAAAGTGGTCTATTGTTTGTTTGATATTCAGTAGAATGAAAAATGAGTTTCAAGTTGTTTTTCAGAACGTTTAACGTGCGGGGTGACTCTTATTGGTAATGCATGGGGTCATAAGCTGAGAAAGATCTTTTATCATGTGCAAAAGATTTCAGATGTTATATATCAGGCCTGATCTGGCCACTCTGATCCACACGCGTATGCAAAACGGCGTTCAGATAAGAGAATGGTTCTCTTATTTCATGATCCCATTTCAACATATATCTCCCTTGTTTTACGGTCATCGACAAATGTCCATATTTTCTGGCTTGCCGAAAGGTGTAGCCGTACCTTGGCATTGGTGTATCATCAAACGTTTGCCGCGTTTATCCCATTAACTTTTCCGATCAGCAGACAAAAATTTGGAGACGTGCTTCCTCAAAATATGCAGTTGGAAAATGGTTCAAGACAATATCTTCCCCAAAATACTCTCTTTTTAAACAGTCAGTTCTCGCGTGATTTGGTTCGCTGTCATCAATGATGCATACATACTATGAACTATTACTGAGCAAGGCACAACTTATGCCGTCAATTTTTAAAGTTGTCAGCGGTGTGTCCCACATGAATGCCCCAAGGTAAACGAGAAGGTTTAGTCAGCCACGTGTGTTTCAGCACACGTCTTGTCTTTACAACTTGTGCAATTTGTTTGTGTCTCCACACAGGAAGCAGGAATAATTTCTGGCATTTAGATACCACATGCTTTCGATCGTAACAAGATAAAGTAAACAACTATGTATTACTCATATAATAAAATGTAAAACAACAAAAGAAAATTAAGAAGAGCACTAAAACTGGGTATTTAAAGTGCTAACTAAGGCTAGCGGAGAACACTAATCGTTTTGTCACCTATGCTACAAAGCTTTTAATACTGCAAACTGAACAACGTACGTGGTCACAACACACGATCGTAACAGGTTGAAACAATTCTGTAGTTTATCAAAGTCATCAAGTATCATAACCTGTAGTTTGTCTGCAATAAAACTTAACGACTGCACTGACAACGATCGAAAAGTGATACACATTTCTTTAATTCTTCTTGTACCGTACGTTTTCCATTCGTTTTACTGTCCTTACAACCTGGGACAGCTAACTAAATCAATAAACATTGGAGCAACGCAGATGTTTGCAGTTGCCAGAACCAGTACGGTCTTTCTTTCAGATTTTATATATTTATTTTCTTTTTTCGTGCAAAGCACGGGGTATCCTTCTATAATGTGTGAAAGCTTTTGATTTGTGTTTCTTTGAGTTGGCCATTTAAACGTGGAAAGGATTAGCTGGTAAAGAACTCCCTGAGTGGGTCAGTGGAGCACTTGGAGTCCCCTGTGTAACACATGCCGTCAGCTAGGGGTCAATATTGTATCAATAAATACATAAAAGGAGAAATTAATTAAGTAAATAAATGAAAAAAACCAGACAAACAAACAGACACGTAAGTAGATTCAGATCATTGAACTGGAATACTTTCTGTTCTATGTTCAGTGTCTAAACAGAACTCCAAATTAAGCAAGAATTGATGCAAAAGCAATTTCTTGTTGATACAAGAGCAACTAAAATGTGACGCTACACCATAAATATTTGGCTGTTTTGGTTGTGTATTCTGTGCTGGTACATGTATTTATTAAATAGTTGAAGCATCATGCAGGTTCTCCGATGCATAGCTAAAGTATCCGTAGAAGTACAACCAGCTACATGCAACCAAACCCAGTGAACGTAAACATAACAACACGCATGCGTGTTAGTTACTTTTGTGTATGTTGAAAGTTAAGAAATGGGATTCATTAAACACCAACTGGTGTAAAGTGCTGCTCGTTGACTTTATATAAACGTCAACATTTAAAAGTACGTTCGCTTTGTACGAGCTTGAATAAAAGACTACTTATGCGTGAGTAATTCCGGACGTACTCGTCTGTTAAACTGTGTTATGAGTCAAAATGATTTTAAATGAATGTTATGTATGGGTCGTTCGATTGACCCTCTTCCGGCATAGGAGTATATTAATTTGGGAAGATTTCTAAATTCCCCTTTCGAAACTGTCTTGAAGAATTACGAAGAGTTTAAGAACAAACAGCTATATTATTTTATATATATTTTAAGAAGTATACCGCTCGATTGAACGAATCAAAGTTATTATTCCGCGTTTCCTATAAGGAATTAGAGAGCTTAAGCAATGAGAACGCGAACGTCAACTACAACGTAACAAAACAATAGACTAAACTACAGAACACAATAACTTCACGTTGGAATGCAACCAGCTGGCCATCTTAACGTCGTCGTCTTTAGAAACAGAACGTGAAAAGTTTAGTTCTGGAGTTTTATGGAGAACGTGAACGTTAGAGTACAAATAATTTCAACCTTTGTGCAGCTTTAAAATTAGTCAGAGCTTCTGATTTTTCAAATTCACACACTTTCAGGTAATACAAAGAAGAAACGAACGAGTTATACTAACAAGAAAAGGGAAAATTAAAAATTTAAACAGCCGTCTTTGTTGACGTTGCCGTCTTAGCTGCTTAAGGTCCCAAATACAGCCAATCGGACGCTCGGCCAACAGATACCTCAAGAGTTTGTTGAGGTTGCTGTGAATAGACTGGGCTTCCCTGTGCGTATATGTATGTATGTACTCACTTTATGGAGTTCCTGAAAGATCCTGGGGTTTTTTACTTTTGGAACGTTGAACAATCTGGTTGCCACATTTTCTATATCAAGTGCGTAGCTTATAGTGTTGCTTTTCACCTGCACACGTACGTATATGAATTTAGGAAAGCCAAAAATATAATCTGTTTCAAACAGTATCATTTTTCTCTTATGTCTGTTGTTAAGAAATAATAATTGTTTCAACACCGTTTAAGATGGCGTTAATTGGGTTAATTCGAAGTGCGGATGAAGTATTCCAGAATTTGGTAAAAACACGAGAAATCGTTTTTTGCGAATGGATCATATTCCAACTATTTGGAACCAGATTTTGAGTATAGTCAGAGTACAGGCAAGGCACGGATTTTTTCCCTATGCACGCGATGTATGCTGCTACAACTGTAAAAAAAAACAACCACTGTGTCTATTTTGTTTTTCGTAAACTATCAAACAACTTCAGCTTTTTTTGCTTGCAATAATTGACGATCATCTAAGACATTTTGTTTTCAATTTTTCTCTTTACACCGTTTCAACACTGAAAACATGTATGGTATTTCCTACTATAATGAAAATGTTTCACTCGGTAATGTTATATCTATTAAGCTTTATTGAAAACACAAAGTTGTCCATAGACCTAAACAAAGATTTTTTTTTGTTTTTAAAAAAAAAAAAAAGTTTTAAGTGTTGGTGCTGCCCGACGGCAAGACTTCGCTGGAAAGTGTACATTCACTCTGATTTTATACAGCGTAAGAACTTTTTATAAGAATGTCAAAACTGAACTGAAAACTACCAAAATTTAGGAACATTCTAAGAGCATGCCTCAATCTATTCAAACACTAAGAAAGGAAAGTTTATTCCTATTAAGTTTGAATTAAAATAGAACTGAGATCAAGCAGCTGTTGAAATGTCACGAGAGAGCAGAGCAATTCACAGTTGAGTTAGGTGAAAGGTGATTCAAGGTGACTCTATAATAAACGCAGTCGTTAAATTCATTCGTGAAAAACCAGCTCAAGTCTTACAGAGCATCGTTTTTAGTATAAAGATGTGTTAAAGTTGTTTGTTGAGAACCAGCTTTGAGTTTAATTACAAACAATCTCGAAATGCAAAATAATTAAGAACACCTTTAAGAATATTTAGGGAAATTTTAAGGAAACTCAGCCTCGGCCACAAATATGAAAATAATGATAGACGCTCTTTAAAAAAATGTCTGTACGCAATGACATAGCTATGTACAGTGGACAAAAGTTAGTAATCTGCATGCACGGAGCGCAGTGCTTCATCTGTCAGGGTTTGGTCCGAGAACAATGATTAGGGCATACGAACAAATCCAAAATCTACTCATATTATGTTAATAAAGGCAAAATAGATATGTAGGGCAGCAGATTTTGTTGTTTTTTTATGCTTTCTAGAACTTTTCAATTTTAAAAAGGACAAACTCCAAGTTACGTGACAGGCAGATGAACTAACAGTACTACTACTAGTGACCTGAGATTTCGGTTATCAACAGCGAGCCAGTACTGCAAGCTGTCTTTCACGGTCACCCTAAGTATATACTATATGTATCGTGAAGGAAACCCTTTGAAAAAGGTTTTTCTTTTCGCCCGTATAATCTGTCAACAACTATTTAGAAAAGAATGACCTTTCTAACACCAGTTGCACAAGGCAGCAGCTTCTTGCTACACGGGCGAAGATAGTTCAACTTCTTATGACTCCAATGTAACAAAATGCAGGTTAGTGTCATCTACCGTGATTCTTTGTGTTTGTTTACGACTTTTGTGAGCGAGTCAAATAGATCTTTGTTAGGTGAGGCTCCCTCTTTGCCCTCAAGACGATATCACTTACTTTGGTGACTGATGTCCAAGCCACGTCCTGTGTTCAGTTCTCTCAGTCTGCCATGAATTTTGTGGATCATGAAATAAACTGCCTGTCAAATATTCCCAAAGAATCACGGTAGGTGAATGGCAAGGCCAACAATCTCTTTTTGTACTGGAATTTAATGCACTTTACGCTTTCCGATCTTTTTTAACAGTTGCATAGCATTTAGGTATATATAGCTCTGTTTATAGTACAAGATGTTATTGTCCACTAAAATGACCGTACCAAAAAGATTGCGACTGGTACAAATACCCATAACTCCTAGCAAACGAAAATCCCAAAAGTGTTTGTAAAAACGCACAGAAATGTTATAAAATCTTCAAACCAAGTATAAACAAAGTTGTTTTCGTGTATACTTGGTTTGGAGTTTTTAAAACGTTTCTGTGTGGCTTAATACTAGTTGATCGCGGAAGCACAAAAGTTGGAACAGCGCGAATACAATCAGACAAATTGACGTTGACTTCACTGAGATTGAGATGGCGCACGAATGACAGAACTTCATTCATGCGTTTTGCGTAGAATCCATGAGATCAAGCACCTGGAATGCGGGAGGTTCATTACCAGTGCCGATATAGTTTATGCATCAAATGCTGGAGCTAGCAGAAGACTGACTTAATTAAGTTCTGTGTTTACATTTGTATTTAAGAGTATTACACTGTATGTTAAGTGAAAGGAAGCGAGCAGGCGATGATTGAAGTCGAATTAAACTTTCAAAGATTTCTTGTGGGCATGCACGAACGGAAACGTGCTGCAAGAACTCTTTCTGAATTGGCTGATTTTGAATAGGTACTAAGCATCGATCAACCTTGCTTAACTATCAAGAATGCCGTAACTTTTATACAGTTTTTGAAAAGCAATGACCCGATTAATTTTGCTTATCTTCTTGAAATTGCCATAAAACGAAGTTGAGCGGTTAAGAACTTAAAATTGAAAAGATTTGTAAAGTTTGATGTCTGAAACTGTAGCAGACAAGGGCATAAGCTATTGAACTGAATTAGTTGTTTGATGCATACCTGTCTGGTCTCCCGAGTTCAACAGACCCGTAACTTATATGCAAGTGTTAGCGCCGAACACAAAAATAAAGTTTTAACGGCTACGATACGATTTACCTCCTCATAGACTGCATGATTTGGTTTTACGCAACTAGGTTTCCTAGCAAAATTTCGACAACAACTTTATACAATCCGAATTACATTTCTAAATATAGAGACTTAATTTAAAAGATTAAAAATTTGGTTTAACCTTTGGTTCCGTCTCCCGCTTAGTGTCAAATCTTCTGTTGACACGAAAGATTAAGTAAAAAGAAATATAGACGAAAAACTAAGAAAAAGGCGAAAAGCAAAACTTTCTGGAAAATGACACGGTGTGCGCTTTTTGAGCTGCTGTAAACTAAACTTGTTCAGTATTTCATTAAATGATCACGTGGGTTCTTTTAAGACCGATTAGCATAATTTTGATTTTTGTTTTCTGCAAAAAATAATCTTAACACGTTTTATCAAGCAAAAACTTGCCATCAGAAAATCAACATTTTCAACATCGAGGGGTGGGCGCATGGTATACCCCATCCTCCCAGCATCAGCAAATTTGATGATTTCAGTCGTCAACCTAATTGCGTTGGGCTTCTTTGCTGTGGGAGCTATTAATTAGCGGAGGGGAGGGGAGGGGCTTTTCCTTTTTGTTTTTATGTGTTTAGCGGGATTGGATGGAAGGTTTTCAAAAGGAAAAAGGAGTTGTTAAAACGCAACAAACGCTGTTCCTAAGCGAGCAAGTGCCGCTCTTCAAATAGCATACAAACTAGTGCATGTTTGTCCATTAAATATTAACTATAAAGTTTAAAGGAGGAAAGGTTTTAGAACTCAAACAAACGTTGTTCCCATGCGAGTAAGTGCCGCTTCTCGGATAGCTACGAGCAGGTGTTTCTTTCGATAAACTCAATAGCGTTAATTTTAGTCTTACTTAAAATCCAAAAAAGAAAATAATTCCTTCAAAATCAACAATTTAAACATTTTTTCCTCCCAATTATCTCAAACTTTTTGTGACTCTTTACAGGTCCATATCATTCAAATTTTGGATTCTTTAAACTGAGACCGAGATATCGGTATAATACGACATCATTGTGAGGGAACTTTGCTAAACAGCAGAGCACAGTAATAGTCAACGAAAGAACTGCAGAGTTCTGTGGCAACGCATGCGTTCTGAGTTTTTGTTTTGTAATTTACCACCAACTGTGACATCTCGCCATTCCCTTGAAGGAAAAAAAATTCCAAATTTGTTCATTTGTTTTCATTTAAAGCAACACATCCAGCACCTTAACACATCCTTCACTGAACTTTATCAAGACACGACCCCAGTATGACTTACTGAACAGGCATTTCTTGAAATATAGCGCAATAGAAGACCAAAGCCGGAACACTCAGTAACAACCTTTTTTAGACCAAAATGTTCAAAACGTATACACATTACTTCGCACCAAAATGACTCAAAACTGGCCAGACTCTTGGGACGGCATTCACAACTGAACCAATGCATTTGTTGTGAGGGAGAACCCGCCAGAGTTATTTTTGAAGTATATGAACAGATTATGAGCAGATGAGATCAAGCGTTTTGAAAGACATTGGCTTTTTAGCAAAATCAGTGTCATGATTTATGATTTTTTGAGAGTTTTGTTAATACAGTATTGCAGCTGGAATTGATACTCTCTTCAATAACATCACTTCTTAAGTGAAGCATGGTTTAATTGTTTTATATTTTTAGGCCCCATTAAAAGGTGAAAAGTGTGACAAAAATTGAAGCTCTCAAGGGCAATCGTAGCCTTGTATACTGTTCTATCGAGTTCCTTTGTAATATAGTCAAGAAATCCTATTTTGAGCTCGTAGTTTATCGGTACACCTGCTTGTGTAATCATTCAGTGCGTGAATAGCTTCGGAAACGAACGAAGAAAAGATAAATCATGTCATAACTACATTTACTGTTTCAGTTCGTTTGCCCATTTGTATCTACTCCATTGACATGGTTGTTGTTTATAAGAAAGATCAAAAACAAAACTAACATTTCAAATATTGGAGAACAAAGTTTGAATCATTTCAATCTTCGTGCATCTTTAAAATTCAAGTCTCTAATTTTTCATGTTCACACACTTTCATGCACCCCAAACTAGAACGTACAGGTGAATTATGCAAACAAGAAAAGGGAAAACGGGAAGTTAATAATCCAGCAACCATCTTTGTCATCGTTCCCCACCTAGTTACGTAAGCTCCCTACTTACTCGACGCGCGACCTGGTTTAATAATTACGTCATATTAATTTAGTTTAAAAACTTAACCAGCACTATACTGAAAACACAGAAAGCTTCATAGGATTCAACGACCACACAGTGTTTTTGTTTTCATATTTTGATGCCTTAAAAAACTAAGCAAAATGAAAACAAAATCGATAACAACAAATAACAGATATACTTGCTGCCGACACGCTTCATTTTTAATCCAGACCTTTTGGTTTTTGTCTTACATATATTTTTAAAACTGCATGCAGCAACTTTATTAGTTTTAGAAATACATACAGTAGTAAAAATTCCAAACTAGCACCAGCGAGACTGAACTCAGAACAATATCAGGTTCTATAGAAAACGAAATCGTGTGTTATCAAACAAAGTTGATCAGTTGGGAGGTGCCAGTCCCTTCAAGGTGGCCTGTGGTCCGGCTCTGCCAACCTACTTTGCTGTAAATATACTTTTAACTTAAACTATACGTACAGATAGAAACAGCTTTTGTTTTAGCAAGTTTAGAAAAAAGACATGGTATCACATATATTTATCGATTTCATAAAACCATTTTACCTTGAAATAGGCAATGCTATTCACAGGGTTTGAAATTGCTGGAACTGCACTCGTGAATATGAGTTCGTTAAACAGTATGTGATTAGCATCCGTCAAGCAGCAACAATACCGAATTCAACCAAGTAAAAACCATCTTCACACATAAACAGAACGAAATAACCTGATTATTAAACTTTTTTTCGACTTAAATGCTTTCAGTCATTCGGTTGTACCACGAACAGAAAAACGATTATCGTATTATTATTATTGTTTTTTTTAATTCGCAGCTGCAGCAAAGGAGATTCTTGTGTAGGCGTTGTTTCTTCCAATAGAATCCTGTCACTGCATACTATATACTTTTAGGCATACATATATACTTTTATAACAATGTCTGAGAGTTTTATAGGCATGTCGTCTTGAACATAGAGCTATTGAACAATATAAACACTTACCTTTTCATCTCTAACAAAAATGAACTTCTTTAGTATCTGAAAATGCGTAAGAAAAGAGTTGTAAGCAAAGCAAAAACTCAAACAGAACGACACAATACGTTAATCAGTGTAAGCTGACATATATTAAAAACACGCGATTTGGGTCTTGGCACGTACATTTGTGTTTTAGAAAATGCAATTGCTGCAATCTTTCCAATTTATCAGCATTCAGTATTATATGCTAAGTAAAAGACTTGGCCAGCTACGCAGTCAGGATAAGTGTGAACTCAGTGAACCACAAGAGTTGAAACAGCAAGTGTGAAAAACGGAAGTTAGTTTTGTCTGATGTTTGGATAAGATATCTGTAAACACACTTTAAAGTTTTCATTAAAACATTAACTTGTCATTAAAGTTATCCCGTAAATGTTTTCTGAAGACTGGAAGTAAATACATTAATGCTTATGTAAAATGCCTTGAAAAACTTGATAACTTCGATCTTGAGCACCCTTTAGCTAAAGAGATTGTTTGATGGCTGAAAAGAACTCCAAATAGAATGCTAAGGAGCTAGGCCATCGTTATTTAAAAAACAAGATGATCTTTCATAACCGCGAACAGCGAGATAGCACAAGGTAAACATGTACTTTTTGATGGAGGAGTCTTTGGGCAAAATATTATTTCGGTTAAGTATTGAAAGAATTTGCTCAGCATGCAAACAGCGGTTGCAAGGAGTGTTCCTCATATCAGACCGTCAAGGAAAGTCTGCCATTTTTTTTTTTTTGAAAAACTTAACAGTATGTATATCAGCTTTGAGATCAATTACTCTGTGTGATTAGCAACGATGCCTCTCTTGTAAAAGCTTTCAGAATAAACATGAACTTCTAGAGCGGATCCGGTAGGATTTTAGCGCGGGGGTTTGAATGACCTTAAGGGCTTCTATTATTACAATTTGGAAAGACGAAGCTATCGTTTTTGCAAAAATCTACATAATTTACGTGTTTCTTCTTTTGGTAAGCTACCCCTAAATCATAAAGTTTGATCACGGTAGTTGAATATAGCAGTTATGAACCCAAGTCAATATTTCGTTTGAATCTCCATCTATGCATGGTGTACACAAATGACAAAACTGAAATCAATTTAAAATTCATTCAGGGAACAGAAGGTGTCATGATAAGTTGATGATAGTCTATAAATCGGTTCAACGTTTGGAAGTAAAACACCCTAAATATTACCAAAGTCGAAAAACGTTAGGTTGATTTTTAGCCTTTTAGAAAACTTGCATGGATATTTTTCGATGTAATATTATGTTTTTGGAAATTTTTATGGAACAGGAAGTTGAACCACAAGCAACGTTTTTGCGAATGAAAAAAAAAATTTCATACTACTTGAACAAGGAATTTTACAAGAAAACATCGCAATCAACAAAAAAGACCTTTGAAGGTGATCAATCACTTCTGCCAAGGTTAGATGCATTTTAAAACAATTTGTTACTCGGTGTTCCGGCCCGGAACATAAACCAAGAGATTCATAACATGATAAATAGCTACAATCCGACTTAAATGCTGCATAATAAAGAAGTCTACCAGATCATTTGCAAGTTGAAAAACTTAGATTGGTTTCTGAACAGATTGAGCCTGCAACGTTTTTTTCTTGTCAATAATATTTAAATACCCCATTTTATTCTTATTATAGGAAGATCTATTTTTTACGACTGAGGTTGAACTGCAGGTATTTGGTTATTTTTTTCATTTGTTAGTTTGGAGTTGTTTGCAAAACCGTGAAGTAAGAGGTGGTTAAATTCGCTATTTTATTGCACTCACAACCTTTGGCTTATTCTAATTCCATGTTAAGCTTACAAAAAAAAATAGAAATTCGGCTTCCGCCGTTAAAGCTTTCAGTTTGCTTATACGACAATCAAAAGAAAACAAATCAATTTTAATTTATCAAAAAGTGAAGCCATCCGTTTTTGTTTGGTTCTAGAAAAATCTTGAGCAAGAGTATATTTTCCTGCAGAAATATGCATAGCCGGAAAAGAGATACTTATCGTCTAAACTGTCGAAGAAGCATTAGTTGAAAATTATGTTAAAGTCAAACTATCTAAATGCTTAACTTAAAGAAACCATTAGTTGATGTTTAGATTAGCTAGTGATCGTTGCAATGCACTTCATCGCACTCGATGCCCGAAAAAACGTGGTCTTCAAACACATGCACGTGCAGTGACTGCGAACTGAATTACACTCTTTTTTTAATTAAGAACCAGTAAAATTTTACTCAGGCTGAATGTTCGTATTTTTTTTCTTCAATTTCAATCTCAAAATGTTGTAGTTTTGTTCTAAACGGCTATGTTTTCCGTAGAGGTTGAAACTCGCCTAAAATTAGGTAAGATGCTTCTGTGCACTGTTTAACAAGAAAATGTGAAGTGCCTTTTGCAAGACAAACTAGTTTTAAATACCATGGGTGCGTTATCGGAGAGCTGAGTACTGTAGGACTGCTGCAGTTCAACATTGTACACTTGCACTAACTTTTGATTCAGCCTCAGTTTGTTCTTCTTTTTTTCTTATTTTGCGGGCAAACTCAGCCTCAATGTTCGTATTAAGTTTTTTCTTAATAAAAAAAGAGTGTAGTAAAACTAAATATTTCCAACTACAACTTGCAAATTGCAGAATAGCTTTAACAAGTTTGGTTCTCTAGTTACTGTTTCAAATGTCGTTGCAAATTGGAAGACTAAAGTATTTGTGGTTTTAGTTCAGTATCAATGGCTATCTAGGGGATGGACCTTAACTTTTGAAGAATTAAGAAATTTATTGGTGATTTTGAAATAAAAAAATATAGAAAAGCAGATTCCTGCAGCATTTCAGCAAAGTTTGTTTTACCGGCGACAAGATCACTCAACACTATTAAAAGTTTGAGAAGAGTAAAGCTACACATTTCGTGAAGACCAGTGTTGTGTCCAACGAACATCTCGGAGAGATTCCAACCAAGCTCACAAATTTGCAAAAAACAAGAAAAATGTACAAACATCAAGGGCTTTATCACGCCAGGCTTGCTTATTTTGCTTTTCTTTGTCCACTGTGAAAGGTCAGTCGCATAGTTTTTGGGCGAAAAAAGTTACACACTGCATACTTTTGCTTTGAAAATTGGCTATCAAGACGCCATCTTGAAAATTAATTCGGCCAGCTTCTTTCTCTCTCTACCTCGCACGCATGTGCAGTCGTCATTCCGACATGACTGTCTATCGAGGTTCTATCTTTTGATGTGATATCGATGACGGCGTCACTTATAATTTATTCGAAATTAACTATGCAAATTATAGTTTGAAGCAAAAAGAAAAAAATCAAAGATGGCGTTCTAAGCGTTATGAAAATGGCTTAGCGTCTTATGGTTAGATCAAGGGTAAATGATTACAAACAGAACTAAACAACACAAACTACTGCCACCAATTTATCATAAATATTACAATTTTCAAAAGAGAAAAATGGATTTACATCATGAATAAGAATCACTGCATGTTAGTTACGAAATGATGGTACTGAGTGAGGAAGGACATTGCTGCCACAGGTTTTGAGAGGCAAATTATTGTTTTCGTCGTTATCATATTCTTAGCAGCTGTGATTGGCTCATGAGCCAAAAAGTCAGATTTTAATTGGTTTATTTAGGTATCCGATAACAATTTTGTAATCGGGTAGCTATAATCGAACACTTCCCCGAAATGCAGGCGGCTAGTGATGGATATTCACCGGGCCGCGATTGCAGTGAGACTAATAACCATTGCAAATCGCTAAACAACGATACTAAGGGGTATAAATTAAAAATTGTTTGTTTGGGTATATAGTAAACAACTAGATAAAAACTAAAACATCTTGTCTTGTTTTGCTAATAAACAAGAACAAGACTCGAACACATTCTCCAAGGGAAGCTAAGAACCGCTAAACTCATGGGCCCATATATGTTTGATCCCAGATTTATGGCTTTTCGTATGACAAATAGCCCTGACCAGGTTGTCGTTAAAATATGGATTTTGCAAAGGTTATCCGATTACTGGCTCAAGACAAATGTTATCTGTTAAGAACAGGTCTTTTCTTTATAGTAGTTGGTTTTGGCTGTGAAACGGAACGACTTAAAAAAAGGAAGGAGAACGAAAAGACCGTTGTCGGTTAAACAAATTTATAAATTTGAGAAAATCAGTTTTGAAAAAACTGGCAAGTAAGATAAATGATGGGTTTTGATCAACGACTGTTGAAATTGTTTGTTCAGTTTTCGCCGTAAGTTGAATGTACAGCTGACGTTTCGGGCGCGTTAGCCCCTCGTCTGGCAGAGGAGACTGCTGATGTAAGTAGGAATCGTTCTCAAAATGACCGTAAAATGATAGACAAAGAAATTAACGTCACGATCATATTTTTCCCTATAAACTGGATTCTACTGAGCAGCATAGATGTATGCTAAGTGTATATATATACAAGTTGTTGAGAGGGCTCGATATTCAGTTATGATTTAAATATCATTAGGCCAGATGAACCAATAGGTTAATGTGTTTTGTGCTACATGATGTTTCTTTGGTCCTACGAGTATCAACGACTAGGCTTTTTCAAAAGAACATTTAAGACTGAAGTTGCCTCTGCCAAAGCATTTGGTTCTTATAGGAAAGAAGCCTGTGCTGAAAATTTACCTGATCAGCTTTTAAACAAAAACGGCTTTGCCACAATCGCAACTGATGTCAAAACTATTCCTGTCTTCGTTTTGTAACAGCAAGTCCTTCGCCAAGAGATTGAGTATGTTTATGTTCAGTACAGTCCGACAGTTCACTGATTGAAGCTATAGTAGTAAACTTCGCCGGTTTACGAAAGATATGTTAAATGATCAAAAAGTCAATATATGTTTCATACCTTACATAATTTCTCCTCTCTGTGCGTCAATTCTTACCGTCTTTCCCTTTGAATTTTGTTTGCAATTTATCAATACCCCAGGTGATATCCGGGTACGAACTCACACGTAGGTGCTGATCGGGAAGCCTTTGCCTTGATAAAAAGTCTCTTCGTCTGTGAATTGTACTATATCACAACTGTCACTATCCAGCTTGCTTACTTTGCTTCCATAACCTCGAGCTGTTCTAAAACCGACAGGCAAAATGAGCAGAAGTGCACATTGAACGAAACCCTTATCGGACGAACTGACACAGTTTCCCCTCAGATTACTGGCCCTTAGCTCGCTGCGTTGGTAGTTGCACGTTATATATAACTATAAGCTCTTTTGTAATTTTAATCAGCGTCGTCATCGGAACATCAATCAAAAGCCCATGAAGGCAAAACCGAGTGAATAGATCTGACAAGTTAATACTTTGCCTGGAACTGAAAAACAGGCTTTGTTTGAATCCTCAAATCCTTAATTAGAGCTTGGTCGCCAGCGAACTGACAAATACTTTTTTTTGTTATCTCCCAAGTTTGCCCCATAAACCGTAAACGTTACAAACTTGCCAACAAGAAAATACTGTTTTGTTGAACACGAAGGATCCATTTAGCACCTCTCCTGAAATTTGGTATTTGAAGAGAAATTAAACTTTCTCTTCTATCTTACAAACATTAAATCACAATTAACAGTAATTTGTTGTACGATAACTCGTAAACAACTTTTGCAAGTGTCAGGTCTAAAGCACGTATTTGTCAGGCCAATAAGCGGTGTCTTCTCCGTTGATTTACACAATGCAAACTCTAATATAAGGATAAAACGAGAAGTATGTTGCTATTGTTTTGGCACACAAAGAACCTCTGAATGGTCATTTAAGTATTCTGTATTAAAAAGTTAATCTTTGTGAATGGAGCCATCAGTCGGCTAGTTTGAATTGGTTCTGTATGGAGCATGTGAAGGGGGTGGGGCAACATTAAAGATGATTGGAACTGCATGCAGATTCTATTATATAATTGCCATGTTTCTTTCGGATTAAAGTTGGACTACATATAGCTGTTCCCAAATATTTTAAATTGGCAGTCGACTATTACTAACAGTTCTTATTAAAAGTTTAACATTCTCTATAGCAAATCCACAAATCTGAGTTATTCTCTCAACGTTGTATATTCGCTGATAGACAACGCCATGCACAGATGCATTTTCGCATGCGTCATTGATAACGGTTTGATATTTGCCATAAGCACTTTTTTTAAAAGAACAACTTTATATGAACAACGCGGCTCAAATTCGCAAAAATTTAAGAACAATTTAAGAACAAGCTTAGGATGAGGCTCGATTACCATGAATTTTTCAGGCAGCAACTTGACTGGAACTTGCACAGTAATTTAACTCAGCAATATGTACAGTATAAACACAAAAAAACACTCGTGAACAGCGTTTCTCATTTAATATGAAATCATTTTCCCCAGTGATACATGTAGCATTGAAGTTCCTTAGTTACAACCACAGGAAGTTAGCGCCAAACTGCATGAGGAACGAGGGAACTGTGGGGAGATTTTGACAATACTAGTCAGAATGAACAAAGTAACGACTGACTGTATTCTTCAACTAAAACCGCTCATAAAATTAAGAACAAAATAAGAACATTTGAGGCTGAAGTCGCCAAAAATTAAGAATAAGCCTCGAAAAAATTTACTGGTTCTTATGTAACAAAAGCGTGTACATTCTTAATTTATTGTAAATTGAGATCGAGATAAAAGATTTTTAATTTCTCTGTGACTTTTCTATGTTTTCTAGTCCCGTTGGCTATGTACTCTAAGTGTCCTAAGTGTTATATAGCAATGGCAAAACAAATTTCATTTTGTACATATACATCTGCATGCATGACGAAAGCGTTTACGGAAAGTTCCGAATTCCCGCATCTTCGCTGTCTGTGCGAGTACACAGAAAATTCCATTTTGGAGAATGATTCCAATTCGGTGCTGTAAACCAAACCACGAATCTTATGCTCTGATTGGCTGTAGTACATGTGACAAACCGCTCATAAAATTAAGAACAAAATAAGAACATTTGAGGCTGAAGTCGCCAAAAATTAAGAATAAGCCTCGAAA
>JAOBYF010483302.1:0-15846 GCA_025403605.1 Parazoanthus darwini
ACAAAGGGCTCTGGATGGAGCCTGAAAGCTCGGACTTTCAAATTTAAGTTGGAGATAACGAATAACTCTTTTTCATCGTTTTGGTTATAATACAGTTTATTTACCATTGCAACTGTATCCGTTTCCAGAAAAGCCTTGTCTACAACTGCAGTTGAACGATCCCAAAGTGTTGTTACAGACACCGAGTGATGAATGACACTTTGCTTCTCCAATACTGCATTCGTCGATATCTATGACACAAATTTTAAAATAAGTATCATTTATGCTCATTGTTCTTCAAGTTCAGTCCGAAGACAAATTCATAAATTTTAAAGTTTCTTTCGATTTAGTAACTGAGTCATAAATCTCAACCATACAAGGAAAAGGCATTGTGAATGTTGTCCATTTGATCGTTTCTCACTCGCTAACTATTCACAAAAAGGTTTAAAAAGCACCAGTCTAGAAACAAACTAACTTCCCTTCTATTTACAGCTTATTGAGGGCTAACTACCCTTCTATTTACAGCCTATTGTAGGGTAACTACCCTTCTATTTACAGCCTCTCGGGGGCTAACTAACTTATTTACAGCTTCTTGTAGGGTAGCTAGCATTCTATTTACAGCTTATTGGGGCCTAACTAACCTATTTACAGCCTCTTTATTTCCAGGTATTTATCTCATGACTATATTTAAGCAGAACTCTTTAATCACGGATTATTCAGCAAGAATTCTGCATCAGATCCAGGCGCGTAGCTACCAGTAAGCCATGTAATCCCGGGCTAACCAGTTTTTCTGAAACCCTAGCAATTTTCTTCATCCAATTTTTCTCATTTCTGAAAACGAAGCTTCAGAACAGATAAACTGGTTCCCGTACTTACAAGTTTTTTTTCTGAAACCTTGCCGTTTTTCTTTATCCGTTTGTCTTTATTTCAAAACTTTGCAAAAAAACGTGCTAGTGCTTGATTGAAACTAACGTGTATTCTTTGAAAAGCCGCTGTCCGCTTAGCGTGCATTTCCGTGGTTTCAGCCGTCTTTTTCGCGCTCGAGTATTTCGCACCTGAAATCCAGTCTAACCTGCTGCCTCACTGATACGCGTTTTCATTGAACATAAAATCGTATTGTATTAATATTTATTTTTTTATATATTTTTTCAGTTGGTTCTTTTATTTATATGTTTGTAGTGTTTACTTAAAATTCCCTTGCTTGAAAAAAAAAGAAAACAAGAAAAAATATGACTGAGGCAAGTGCCTCGGTTTGCCTCATTCTGGCTACGGCCCTGGTTTCTTGTGACCTAAATTTAAGAAAGTCTGACCATGTTTTGCAGGTTGCTGAGAGCAAGTCGACAAGGAAAGATTCCAGTGGAAATGAAGAGGTAAATAGGGAAAAACGTCATTGTAAGCAGATAGACTCATGACTGAGTGATAAGCAAACAAACAGACAGACAAATCAAGTAAACCATCATTGACAATACCCATAAACAGACAGACAGACAGACAGACACAGACAGGCAGGTTGGTAAAGTGTCTGAGGTGATATAGACACGTATCAGCTTTAAACAGACAGACAAAAGACGCCACGGAAAGACATCAACAGATTGAGGGAACAAACGGACAGACCGACCAAATTTGAAAAGTAATTTAAAGGGCCAAACAACAGTGTGCAGTTAATTGTAAGAATTTTGCATTGTTGTGTAGGTCACCATAACAAGGAAAATGGGAGACCAGACTTACACCGTGACTTACCGCATTGACGGCAGTGGAAACGAAGAAACAAGGGAAGACTTGGTCAATATTGACAAAGGTACTGTAGTTTTACTACAGTAACTAGTCGTAAGATTTTAAAAGCAAAACCAATGATCACCGTTGTTTGTATATGCTATCTCAATGTGCTTATAAATTTGTTAATTTAAAATCGCGTTGAAATGGTATAACAAATTGAGTCGTTTCCATAGTTTATCGAGAATTACAGAAATACCTCTTATCTCAGTGTCCGCATATTCACAGCACAACCCCATTACAAGTCTCATTTTATAGGCTTTCTATAAGCTTCTAGTGTTTAACAAAATCGTTCTATCTACATGTGGATTATGGTTAACAAAAGTTGATATGGTATGTTTTTCGCCGTAAGGTTTGGTGTAAAGCCGACATTTCGAGCGTTAACCCTTCGTTAGTGCAAACGGATTGATATGGTATGTTTTTCGCCGTAAGGTTAGATGTAAGGCTGACGTTTCGAGCGTTAGCCCTTCGTCAGAGCAGACACATAACCCACATTCAGCTCACTCTCCAACGCAGAAAAACAGTTTTTTTCAAAACTAGTCTTCCAGTGTTCTATGTACACTTTGTTTAAGGTTTTAGCCAGTGTCCACATATAAACCTTTTTTAATACCAAATGCCGGGCTTTGACAAGCCCCTCTGATATATTTCGATTTATTGGGTTTCAGACAAACTGGCCGAGTTTGAAGAAAATTGGTCCCGCACAAGAAAGGGAGGTAAGGGAATACTGGGAAATTAGCCGCAGTAAGGGGCAACAATGTTCATAGCGATTGCCATGGAAACCAAATAGACCTAACGTGACAATGCTTAATTGAAAGTACAATGGACGTTGATCACATGTGCCAAATACCATGTGAATTGGATTATTTGTGACGAAAGTAGCTCCAGGGAAGGGTCCAATTGCCCCCTCTCCCCTCAGATGTTCACGTGTTACTTTTATTTGTTCAGGGCTTCTAAGGTTAGTATTGTGTTTAAATATTGAATTTGCGTTGGTTCGTAGTTTTTCTTTTTACTACTAAAAGTACATGTATTGCCTACAGGTTCAAGTCAATCAAATCTGCCTTTCCTGGACGATGGTCGTTCGCGGGAACCAAGGCCTTTCTCCTCGTTGTATGACAGTATATTAGACCAGTTCTTTACCAGGAGGTAACCATGGAAACAAGCCATGTTTAAGGATGGCACCAATACCTTAAAACTGGTTCAAAACCAGTCGCTGGCTCAGAATTGAATTTAATTAGAACACAGAAGAAATATAACTTATAATCACAGGAATATTAAAGTGAAAATAGCCGCTTCAAGGCCTTAGCTGGAGCTAACAAGAATACACTGGATTCAAGGAAAGTTTTGCTGGATTTTTCAGTTGTCAATATTGTCAGAACTTGAAAGAGAACAGTTGAAAGTGTGACCTATTTGATCCAGCTACTTTGCTTCTGGCTGAAAGGACGTACCAAGAATAAAGTGACGAACTGATCTGCTATTGTCATTTTATGCGGAGTTCCCAATTTGCTTTATAGTTTTTCGTAATTTATCTGAACTATTACATCTCCAATAAAGCGAAATATAAACTACGAGTCGTAATCTTAAATCCAGAAACTTAACACTTTTGTTTCGATTGTTGCATAAACGAAGCATGAGCTGGTAGACTGCGTTTCTGGGTCCAGTTGCAATATGGCTGAACGTTAGACGTTCAACAGTGGGAAATTCCATTTAACAACGTCCGACGTAAGTTTAATGCAGCTGGACCCCGGATTATTTTCCCGTTTCACGAGAGTCGAAGTTTGGTCATTCAGATCGGAAAAGTGGCTTAAACAAAAGTCTCTTTATCCAGTTCAATAATCTCGAAAGGTTTTAGACTGAACCAGGCGACTCTGTCTCAAGCCGGCGTAATTTAAACTAGACAATAAATAGACATTAAAACCACTGATTAGTAACAGCGACTAATGAGTTTGATTCGTCTGAAGGTTTTTAAACCTTTTAAAATGGTTTTAAACCCGTCAGGAAAAATTTATTTATCCGTATATTTTGCAATTCGCGTGTTGAACCACTTTCGTCTCTAATGGCAAAATATATACTGTACTTTGAGTTCAATACATATTAATGATAGTTGTCACTGAGTTAAAAATTCGCAACAATACGGCACTCTATTAATGAGAAAACAGGAAGAGCTTGCAAAGTTGACATTACCCAAAAATTGGAGTGGAGGCGGGAGATTGGGGTATTTGTGATCGGTTTTTAGTAAGATAACTTTTAAAATCTGACTTCTTTAACGTAACTAATTAAAAACACAGTATGTGAAAATATCAAGGAACTTTTTATTTTCAGTTTAAAAATAAGTGGAAAATCACGAATTGGAGGCAATATTCAGTTTCGAGGCCCACAATTCTAAGCGCTCAAACTATAAATGATTGTTGACTTCATGTTTAACGCGATAATGCTGCATCAGTCAGTTTCTTCACGGCGTTTCATGTACAAGGTTTAAAAATATAGATAAAATTCGGACTTTACAAACGTACAATATATTTATAGAATTTAAATTATGTAAGTGGACACTTCGTGTCTGTGTATTTCAGCAAAATTGCTCGCTGCTCCGCAATTTCACGATCATTTGTAACGCTTCCTCCACTTCCGAGTCGAGTTCTCCCTGTTGACGAGAAAAAACGTTGGCAAACGGTCAGATTTCAGTCAAGCCCGTAATTGGTCTCATCACTGGACCAATCACAATCTGGTTTTCGCTCATGAACCAATCACAAGTAAAAAATTATCACCATGACAACAGTAATCCACCTCGCAAAAAATATGAAGCAGCAAACAAAATGGTGAATCTTTTCTCACCCAGTAATGCCTCGCGTTAGTTTACGTGATATTTAGTAGTGAAGTTGTTTGGTATTTTGTTTGAGAAGCCGCACTTTTAGCACGGAATCTGGGTAAAGATGAGTTTGGCAATCGGATATTGTTTCAATCGCATAATCAAAAAAGTGACTTCTGGAACCACATCACTTTTTGCCTTTCTATTTATAAAGGGAAATTATGATATTTACGATAAATTGGTAATAGGAATGCGTCGACCAATTTGATACGTAACCTTATCCGTGATAAACGAGTTCAAATACGTTCCCATTTCTTTTTCGTTCAAGTTTGTTAAAAACCGAACTGGACTCCACCCAGACCTATTATCGCTACAAACCCTACGTCCATCAGTCTTTTATGTCATGTCCATGCGGGTTACCTGCTTGTGTTATATCGGAAAATGTTAAGTTACATGCAACTTTTACTTGCAAAAAGCAGTTTTGCAATGCAATGAAAAAACGATTAACTTGACATCACGTACATACCTGGACCGCGCTCAGAAGATGTAATCTGTACATATTTACGGTGGTCTTGTGTTTTGTCTCCATTTCCTGAACAACAACAACAACAATGTTTGTTTACACTCAAAGTTACAAAAGTGATACAAGTTCAGAAAGAAGAAGTGTTTGTGAGATTCTGCAAGATTCAATTCAATACAATAAGCACAATCCAATCCAATCCATTGCAATGGAATAAAATACAATATACTCTAAACAAATAGTAACGCCAAGAAATCTCGGGTAATATTTTTGTATCTAACATTTCTGAATAGGTTTTAACCCTGTAGTAGAAGCGCCACCGAAGACAATAAAGCTGTTCAAGAACACAGCGAGTGTCTTTCCACGGATTTTTCGAAAACGCGACATTTTCCCATTAAAAACCAACCTGTAGCTGTTGTTTCAGTTGTCGTATTTCTTGTGCATGTTGTTCTGTTTCACTTTCTTCTGATGATCGTTGTTGCTTCTCCAGACACTTTTGGCAAGGAGACAATTTGGCTGCCATCACCTGATAACCATAAGAAATGAATTAACTAGTTCTTGAGCCACCAAAATTCGCTGAAAATTGGACATAAGAAAGACCATTACAGGAAAAAAATCAATCTGGGACTAATTCCTTTGCTGAGAACCAGCGTCGCTTCAAAGAGAAAATTTGACCAGTTGCCAAACTTCGATTTGCACTAATCCACGATTAAACTTGCTAATATTTAGACTTATTTGACCTTCAACTTTTAGTCACTGAATTTGACTGGTAATCAGAAAACCAAGAATTAATCAAAATAAAATGTTTTAAAGCAAAAAAAACTTACACCAGAATTTCTTGTTCTCTTGCTAGTTTGCTTTTTGAAAGAAACTTTTCTGCATGCATACTGGAATTTTGCATCCAGTCATTAACTTACAAAGTTTTTCAAGTGTCATAAATTGAAAGCCAGTGCAATTTCTGAAATAGCTCATCTGAAGATGTTGCTTTGGATTCTTGTTGAATGCGTTCAAAAGTTTTTCAGGTAACTATTTTATACGATTTTACCTTGGAATAAGATTGATTGTTCTTTTAATACCCTCTGCAAGGGTGATTATGATTTCCATACAAACGTAACCAACCCATCTTACTTACCTCTTGTTCAAGTTCTTGGTTTTGAATTCTTAGTTCTGCTACTTCCTCATTTAACTTGAATATTTCTTCTTCACTGGCTTCCTGTAAAAAAAGTAGGGAAACGCATTGTTAAACGAAATTGTATTCTGCTGCTTTGAATTGAGAGTAAACACATTTGTAACAGTATTAACGTAAAATATAGTACAGAAAACGCAATGTAACTGCACTGTAGTGTGTTCCGTCATAGATATACACACACGGGAAATGGAAAACTCATTGACATACATATGTCACGAGACAGTTTTCCTTTCACAGATCTGAGCTCGTTTCTATATCAGCATGTGTATTGTTTTCGTTACCGCGCTTGTTCTAAACGCCACAGGGGACGGCTTTGTTTTTGCCTGCATGCCTTTGTTAAATCAGTTAATGATACAAGACTGGGCGCGTCTATCTTACATTGCTTTTTTGACTGCGCTTCTGTTGTGAGAACATCACGAGTTCTGCCCTGGTCAACGCTGCAGCGGACGCTGAAAACCAACTACTTTAACCAGCAGAGGCTACAACTGAGGTCGGGGCAAACATAAGTAAATTCGTCCGTTGACCCTGTACATTGTATGGCAAAGATCCTTACTGTGACATTGAAAAAACCCTATCATATTGCGATCATAGTTGATCGAACTAAATAGTCGTGAAGCTCGACAAACTTCAAAAGGAGTGTACAAAGCTGCTTTGTCTTAAGTTGAACGAACCGTGACAGTGCACATCGCTTTGTTCAATGTGTGAGCCCAAATATTTTTACTGATTAGTTGTTCATATGAATTTCATTAGCTTTTTTTGCATGTTTTGTGCACCGTCCAGGCTAACGGACAAAAGTGATAGAGAACAAAAACCTATAACAAAGAAACTGGCCGACTCTCATAGCCATTTCGCTCTTTTAACAATGCTGAGAGGGATTGCAGAAACTAATTCCTCCAGTAAACCTCACTGTTACACATACATACACGAGTCCACGCACATAATGTTTCACTGACCTTAGCTTGCTGGTGTACAGTTAGCGGAATGGTAGGCATGTCTTCCACTTCGTGAAGTCTTCCGTCTCTTTCCAACTGCAGAATGAATACACGAACGTAACGGATCAATGCTTCTAACAATTTCAAGCCATTTGGATTTTTTTAAAGTAATTTCAGTACAACTGAACAACATCCAGCGTGACTGACAGGAAAACATAATGCGTGACTGATGACAAGTGCTACATGGTTAACGTGACTAGAAAGCAATCAAAACTGCTGGCGCAACAGCAAATCAAACATGTGACATGACGGATAAACAAACTGTAGAAGGAGCTGTTCTTCGAAAACGTTTTATGTTTTCCCTTTTAAATAAGAGCAATGGTTTTACCGAAGAAACGCCATCAACTTATAAAGGACAAACAAACATCTGGCGTGACTGGTAAACCAAACATCAAGCGTGACCAATAACCAATTAGAGACCATTGAGGTGCGGTGATACTCAGATTTCCAGGTTCTCTTTAAATGTGCAAA
This sequence comes from Parazoanthus darwini, assembly GCA_025403605.1. Taxonomy (NCBI): domain Eukaryota; kingdom Metazoa; phylum Cnidaria; class Anthozoa; order Zoantharia; family Parazoanthidae; genus Parazoanthus; species Parazoanthus darwini. Next base: position 7,728 of record JAOBYF010483302.1, read on the forward strand.
AGCACTACTTTGACTTGACAAAAATATGCTATTTTTCCAAAATTTTCTCGGAAATAGACAAAAATGGTATTCACTTTTAAATATGTCAGAACACGTCTGTAGTGTTTTCTCTCCACGTTACCTTAATTTTCTCCTTCAGCCTCTCATTCTCCAACTTAAGAGTTGTCAGTTGTGTGTTCAAGGCCATCAGACGTTCGTGATTGCAGTCTGAAATGCATTCACAGGCGATGTTTGGTTACATATCACGATTTTAAAAAAGGATGGAAGTTTGAATTCCCCCCTGTAGTGTTAGTTTGAGGAAGGGATAGCCTGCGAAGCTGGCGGTTTTTAATAGGGGAAAAATGTCAGAATCGTCCCGGCGCCATCTTGGACGCGTTATTTCCTCGCCCCACTTTCTCCTTTGCTTTCGCATCCAAGATGGCGCCGAGACGATTGAGTCGTTCGTTTCTGACATTTTGCCCCTTCTAAAAACCGCCAGCTTCGCAGGCTAAGGAAGGCAGTGTGGCCGAGCGGTTTAAAGTCCGTAGGTCCCGAGTTCGAGTCCTCTGCCTGCCAGTCACACTAGTGTATATAGCCTTCTGACTAGCCTTCCTGCCAGTTGGGGTTTTTTACCCTCATAATTTATTTTTTGTTTCATAGCACTGAAAAGCCCTCTACGGGGAGCTGTTATTGGAACTTATTTCATTTCATTTTTTTTATCAAAAAACACTAAAGTTTGAGTTTGCCATTCACTTGAGGATTCTAGTGTATATGCCATTCCTTTTATTAATGGCGGGTTTTGGAGTGGTTTTGCCACAGATTGAGGGGAAAATTAAAACCACTAATCCAAAAAGATGAGTGATAGCTACTCAGTTTCTCTTTTCTCCCATTTCCACTACTCCTTTTCTTGCCGGAACGAGACCTGCGTACGAGGATAACTTGCCTATCCGAAGGAGAACATCCCCCACAGGCAAATCCTCGGGCATCTGAGTTTTATGAAAAAATGGTCAAAACCTCTGCCCTGGAAGCATTTACGTTATTCAGTTGCGTGGCCATCAGAAGCTATCTTAATGGTCAAACGCCCGGCCGTCCGGAACTCAACCTGGGGTCAAATGCCTGGGGATTGCCTGGGGAAATGCTCTTGTTCGAACTTGACTTATGCATAATTTTTATATCACACTGCAGCAATTCCATGTTATGCACGGCTCCGATATGCCGGCATTTGACGCAATCGACTTCGATGATGGCCGACCGAAGATTTTGCTCCATTTGGAACGATAATTGAAAACAACAGAAATAAGTAAATAAGTAAGTAAAGACGTAAGTGCGAAAGCAAAGGAGTAAGTAAATGAGTGAGTGAGTAAGTAAGTGAGTAAGTAAGTAAGTAAGTAAGTAAGTGAGTGGGTAAGTAAGTAAGTATATAGGGACCTCCCTATAATTAACATATGGAGATTTACATACTTTTTTCTAGTTAATTGTAAATATAATGAACTCACCCTTGTCCAGTTTAACTGATTTCTTTGTAACATCAATACCTGTTTGGAGAAAATACACCAGATTCGACAGATATTAAATACACCGTTCGTCCAAAACTAATTGGGGGTTACAACAACAATAACAACAAAAACAGTTTATTTCGTGCTTTACGTCTGTAATGAGCAATTAAATAACAGTCCAGTTTCGTATTCGTATATAAGCCACTTTCTCAATCATGCGCAGAGCAACTTTAGCGCGTCAGTTGGCGGGCTACACGTATTGAAAACATGGCATATGGTGTAAAGAAAGAAATAAGTACTATTTTTTTCGAAAGAAGGTAAAAGATAAAACCTTAAATATGTCACAGAAAGATGTAAAGAGGAGTTGTGGCCACCAGCAAAACCGTTACTTTGCTCTGCGTATGATTGAGAAAGTAGCTTATTGGTAGAATAAAAACTGCTGACCTGGGAGATCGAAGTCGTCTTCTGCATCACTAAACGGCACCTCACCACTACCCTCATCCTGGGGGACAGTGCGAATTGTTAAATCTGTAAAACACTATTGCCGAGTCTAAAAGTTTGTTAGTCAATTGTCTTGACCAAACTGAATAACGCTGAACGCAACACGTTGGTTGCTTTCTCGAAAAAACTTTTTGTGAATACATCGAGGATACAAGAGTCCCAATTGGATAAAATACGTTACACTCTTGGCATACACGCTGAAAACCTATTCACAACCTCCGACAAGGCCGGGTATAATTAAAACGGGAGGGGAGAGGGGAGGGGGGGACTGATAACTGGAACAAATCAGTCTCTCCAAAAGCACACACGAAAACTAATCAGAAAAGAGCTTTTATACCTTATAGGGATCTTTGGCTAAAATCACTTGTGTTACCAAACAAACTTAGTATCGCCTTTTGGAAGCACCGTTTGATTCCTTGGAAGATGGGGTGTAGAAAACTTGTTAAAATATTTGCCAATATTGTAACGAACTCTTCTAATCCCCCCCTGCCCCCCAAACGAGGCGAGGAAAAGTGCTTGCAGGCCTCTAGACCATTACTGTTTTTCTTAAGGTGGGAAAATGGGATGCACTGAGTGGGAAATAAAATACACCTGGGTATGAGGTAATCGAGCTCCAAGAGTGCGAGCATCTACTGTGGAGGGGTATGGGTGTCTCCCCTAGAAGAGAAGACTCCTCTTAAAAGCAGCACATAATAGTAGAAACTACTTACAGTTACTTGCTTAGCCGATTCATTCTGTAAACATTTCTTCATCTTTCCGAAAGTCGACCAGTTTCGAGCAATTGCATTGTTGAAGTCATTTTGTTGGAGATTCACAGTTTATAAAAGCGTCAAAATGTTTACATCCCGTTGTCTGCAGGGTTAAGCACTGTCGAACAGACGTTTGAGATGTTAAATTGAAGGGAAAGTGCAGTAACTTGCAGCAAAATGTTGCAAGCGTACGCGTGTGACACAGCTTGGAAAAAGGCAGGAAATTTTCCGCCTTTTCTTGTTGGCGATACGCGCGTGGAGTAAACTGATTCAAACGCTCAAGCTTGCGAGATTCATCCCTACTATGCGATTCAAGGAAAATCCATTGCCTTACTCATGAATTCCACGTTAATTTTCATTCGAGAAAATGCTATCGCACTCATCGCTTCGCATTTTGTGCGATATCATTTTTCTCGTGAAATTTAACGTGAAATTCCCTCGTCAGGCAATGGATTTTCCTATAGTATATAAACAAAAGTTTCTTTTAAAACTATTTGTGTGCAGTTATTTTTGATGATGTTGGCCGTTAGAAGCGCAAAACACAATCTCAAGACCCCCAGTACAGTTGAAATAGTTGGTGTTCGGCCGAAGCATTTCCAAGGCCACAACTTCTTATGACACCAACAACAAACAACTGGCTCAATCATCGAAGTTCCTATTTTTCAGACATCCACATTATGGCTTCTGACCGATAAATCTTACGAGAACACATCTGAAGCCACTAAAGCGACAAATCACGTTTGTTGCGGTTTAATGCAAATTAAACCAAATCGTTACTGTATTAGTCATGATTACACGATCCTCCTCAAGACAAAAATACACAATCCAATCTATTCGCTGGCTGAAACAGACTATCCGCATTTTTTGCCTATCGAAAAACTTAGTGTCTGAAAGTTGCTTGTTTTTAGAAGCTTTGTATGAAATGGATATATGATTGTAAAGCGCTTTGAGACGTTACGTATAGAAGCGCTAGATACGCGCTGTAATAATTTATTTATTTTTTATACGTTTCCTAGTAAATAAACGTTAAGCAAGCACAAAGCCGTGAAGAAACGTACACTTGTCATTGTTATTAATTGAGTTTAAGATTTTTTTTTACTTTTTTACATCCTCATGTACAAATGTTGATTTGTGACTGTTTTGCTTAATGTAAACATTAGTCGTTAGAACGTCTTCACAAAACACTGTAATAACTTTTCAACAGCCATGTTTATCATGTTTGTTATTATTATTATTATTATTATTATTATTGTTGTTGTTGTTGTTTTTGTTGCTGTTCAGTGTTGTGTTAAGTTGTTATTTTGTTTTGTCCGCATCATTTTGACTACAAATCATGACAATATACCTGTAATGTAACCCGGAGACACAGAAACATATTATTATTGCTATTACTATTATTATTTCTCATATTATTACTATTATTATTATTATTATTATTATTATTGTTGACTATGTCTAAACTTAAAACGGGGTGTTATAAAATTGACATGACAGTGTACAACATCAAGAAAGCTGGGTAGATCCGACATAAATCTGTGTGGTCGATGTCCGCATTCTTGACATCAATGCTAACCTGGAAGTCTTGTTCCTGAAAAAGCATCAGATTCAAAAAGGAGCTTTTTCAATGCTAAAATAATGTTTTCCCTTTTCAGTATCAGTTTCAGTATACAAGAACAAAAAGAAACATGTTTGTCACCCCAAAAGACATATCAGAAAATTATCACTTCGGCAAAGGTTCGATCAGGTTTTTTACTTTGTGTTCCGATCTACAGCAAAAATCGATATGATCGAAAACAAAACAAATAACTACAATCCAACTTCACTCGTCGCCTAAAACAGACCACCCACACCATTGATTTGCCTTGCTGATATCCAAGCAGTGTCATTTTGTAGATATTGTAGCTCTTTCTCAATATACCTTTGAGCATGCGCAAACTTGTAAAAGAGCCCTCCTAAACGGTTCTTGCGTTCCAGCGAACGTGATTGCTGCATGGATGACAAAGCTCAAAAGCTGCAAATCGCTTGATAAACAAACTGCTAAAAGGAGCTTCTGTGCGTAATTTGTTTTGCATATTTTTTTTTTAGTTTTGAGGTCAGGAGCTATACTTTAATTTGTATCCCACACGCACTTAGTCTTTTCTTGTCGTTCAATATAAGTCTTGTTCCATATTACGATACAATTCGCGGGAAGTTTATCAAGTTCATCTCCTTATGCAGAGTCGTTCGCGTGACTTCCGCCGCCATCGAATACTTACATCAATTCAATTACTTGCCACCAACACTCAAACAAAACATTAATCCACAGTTGACTTATTGACCAACGACTCTACAGGGTGCACGCAATCGTAGCGTCACGGAATGTTGTTTTCATTTTTGTGCTGTACGCGCAAACTTCTTCATTCAAACTTTGAACACAAACTGTTCTTGTGCAGAGCAAAGACACATGACAGACAGTACCAAACAGTTTCCAAACAAAAAATGATAACTGATAAGGAGTTCAAGAGATGTACCAGGTTGTCATTTTTTTCCCTTCTCCGAATTTGACACGTGCCCTAGCACCTATTTTGCCGCAACTGCGGGGTATATTTATGGCTCTTTGATCTAATCAAATTGAATATCTCAGAAGTTTTTACAATAATCGTCCTTGCTTTGAAAACGTTTTTGCACTGGTAAACGCTGTTTTACCTCATTCGCTATTCGAACCTCACTGTTATTAATAGTGTTGATAATTGGCATCAAGAAAATCAGAATGTTCTTGAAACAATAAATGCTTGACTTTATTTTATTGATTAATTCATGAATCACTTTATATGATTTTATGACAGAGCGATGAACGTTCTATCTAATTAAAGGAATCCCAGCGGGTACTTACAAGACAAATGTCAGTGGTCCTCTACAGTCTTCACAAAGGCTCATCGAAAGTAAATGAGAAACTCACGCGACCACGTGAAGTTAAACAAAGCTGATCCTATTTAAAAGCGTTTTAAAACTACTAAACAAAAATAGCATGTACGTAAACAAAATATTTTGGATATTTAACCTGAAAAACTACATATACGTCGTTGGGCTTACGTTATTTTTAGAGTTTAGCGAATGGCCTTTGCGATCTTCGCGAGCGTGCATGCAACAGAAAATTCACAAAAATGTTGAGACAAAGAGTAAGAGACGGAAAATACTTGAAAGGGCAATCGACACCCCAATATCGGCTTTATTTCTGGCACCACATAAGATTTAGTCTGATTAATACATATGTATATGTATATTCGTCAAATGCAACACAACAACTCAGTTTATTTATAATTCTAAGGTGGACAATAATGTCATTAATGACTTTTGGTTAAGAATGGGCAGCAAATAAGTTGAATTAGGTAAGAGTACCAGAGTGGCGAGTTGGTCTCGTGTTCGTTTGTGGTTTTTTGTTGCTCAACTGCATGGAAAACCCAACAATGCCAGCACGCGACTGAAGCTACAATGTTCAAGTGGAGGGAAACACGCCCCTTATGTACCGGCGACAGCATTACACGAGCTTTAAAGCGATACGCAATGCATTTAAGGGTCGTTGACAAGGATTAGTTGAGACTCACCACACTGAAATGGAAACACTTTCGAAATACGTCACAGCAAATCCAAAATAGCGCGAATTAACGAGATTCTCGCTCCTGAAACTCGGCTAGTTCTTGGAATTTTGCTAAGCAATAATAAATCCCAGGAAAACACAGCACTGATGCGAAGGATCGAAACGGAAACGAGTAACAATAAGAAGACAATTGGAAACAATCTTTTCCTCAGGAGTGATTATGTAATAGGATTTTTGCAACATAATAACTTCAAAATAGTTGGTGATTTTGTGTTAGGGAACACAATAAGTCCTGCTAGGTTGCGTTGCATGTTATCAACGTTCACTTCCACGACTCAAGCTGTTACATTCATGTGGCAAGTGATCACTGCCTGAAAAGGAGCTGTTCCGCATTTACAACATCACGAAAAGTTCAGGTAATTATCAAACTAAGGTCAAAGCGTCTCAGAATATTCTTAACAAAAATAGTTGTCATTCCTCCAAACCGTATAAATAAAGCAAATTTCAAGGATATAGCTTTCACTTCGAAGCAAATATCGAGAGGACATTTATGAGGTGAAAAATGTCGCACTCTTTGCGTGTTGCCATTCTGTACTACAGCGCTTCTGTGATCCTTACTTTGGTCTTCGGAGTTTTGAGATTAGCAACACACTTTCCGTGTGCAAACTGCTGCATTCGGCGTCTGTTTGATAGAATTGCGACAGTCAAACTTCCCGAAGATGACTACTTTGGAACAGCGTTTGGTTGGAAGATGCTACAATCGGTGCGATACTCTCTTCTAATGGAACTCAACAGAAAAGAAAAATACCAAATCAAAGCACCAAACCATGTTGTCTACAGTTTAGATGGGAAAAAACAAACAATGCTTTTAGATTATGGAAGAGAAGACCGTCCATTAGTTCTTAGCTTTGGCAGTCTCACTTGCCCGGTCTTCTTAAAAAAAATGACGGAGTACTCGCGACTAGCTACAGAATTTGAGGATGTGGCGGATTTTGTGCTTGTCTACATAGAAGAGGCACACCCCAATGATGGCTGGCGATTCAAGGTAAGTTAATTGCCGTTGGCCATTCGATAAAAAAACCAAGCTAAAAACTCGATTTTGAAATAATTTTAGAAATTTTGTTTAAACAAAGGCATCGTTTTTTTATTGTATTGTATCAAGGTTTAGTGGGTGTTAAAGATACAATCACAGCTGTCATTGATATCTGGCAATCCTCCATAACAACTTCTGAGGTTATTTAGACAGCTAAGGCAATATATAACAACTCAAGTTTACAACTTTTACTTTTACTTTAATTCGTTCTTCAAATACAAATCTCTAAATCTAGCTTACCTTTTGAGACAAGTGTTCATTTGAATAATCCGTTTTAGCAAAAGTAAACATTTACAACACAACCTTTTCTCGAAATCTCTCGAACAGCCACGAAAAGAGAAACAACCTTACTGTTGTTTCTACCAATTCTTAACGAAATACCGAGCTCTTGTACAATTTTGATTTACGACTGAAACTCAACAGTAACTACATATTTTTTTTATAGAACAACTATGTCGTTAATCAACACAAAAGCCTCGACGAAAGATGCGCTGCAGCCAAATATTTTGCTGATACCACGGAGTTCCAGGGCCAACTCGTCGTGGATTCTATGGAAAATGAATGCAGTATTTCGTATGCTGCACATCCTATACGACTGAGTATAATTACTGATGGTCAGATACAGTACACCGGAGGAATGGGGCCTACCTTCTATAATCTAAACGAAGTGGAAGACTGGCTAAAGCGCTGGAAAGATCTCGTTCAACCTGATGGAAACTATGGA
>JAOBYF010484413.1:0-15829 GCA_025403605.1 Parazoanthus darwini
ACCATCACCATCACCATCACCATCACCATCACCATCACCATCACCATCACCATCACCATCACCATCACCATCACCATTGCCATTATTAATGCCTTTACTAATAACAACGCTGTTAACACTGCCATTGCCTTTTCCATTACCATTACCATTACAGTCTCATTACTATTACCAACACCATTAATATTACTATTATCATTGCCATTACAATGGACGTTGCAATAACCAATATCTTTACCATCACCAATACCATTGTTATTATAACAAACAAAAAATATGAACGAAAATTTACAGAATAGGCAAAACAAAATATTTAAAATGGTTCTATATATTATTTCAGTACTTCACCGGAAACCAAGACCGAAAAGGAGTCGTGTTGCACTCCTTTAAAACACCGATCCTTTGCCGATACATCCGGGTGCGACCACGAGGATGGAGATCCCGTATCGCCTTGCGGATGGAACTTTACGGCTGTCCTCACAGTAAGCTACCATTCTTTGTATATATACATTTTTTCCCGAGCAAACGAAATTGGAACCAAGGCCAGTGTCAACGCAATGATGTATTTTCAAAAGTGGAAGCGCAACCTTCCATGGTTGCGTCTATACAATCTCTGTACACACATTGTTTTACACTCGTAATTGTAACTACAATTTTATTACAGTTTTGCATTCTATAATAGTTATTAGTAGCTCGTGTATCTCGAGATTCTTACTTTTTTGCCAGTAGTCTTGTGTACATTTTTATGTTGTAATATTTAATCTTTTGTGCCAGTTCGTATTTGATTGAACTGTCAGTCCTGCTCCTGGACAAAGCGTGGTAAAATACAATCAATTTGATTGATTGATTGATTGTTGATTGGTTGATTGATTGATTGATTGATTGATTGATTGATTGATGTAAAGGTGCGTTCATTTGATATTGCTTCAATACCACTTTAATTCCTTCCAATGAGCAGCACACTTCTTTTTGTATATTTAAAACAAATAATATGTTGTACGCTCATTTTAATTCTAATTTCGAACAGATTTTTATTGTTTGAAGCTTCGAGAAGGTATTTAGAAATCTTCCCGAATGTATTCCTATTGCGGATTAGGACAATCAAACGCACTCTTAACGGGGAGCTACAAGTCGTACCAAGTTTTTTGCGCAATTGCGCCATAATCTGCCGAATTCTTGGTTCGATTTGAAGAATCAAATTTTTGAATCAAAGTGACACAGTACATTAGTTTATAAATATCAATAATATTTTGAGAATATTCGAGATAGTTTGTGAGAAAACAGATTGGAGGCAAGTTGTTTAATTTCAAGGAATCTCGTTTTTTGGATTTTAGGTACTGCTTTCATGCTACTCATGGGATGACCTTTTGTTCGCCTAGGAATGGTGTTTGTTGCGTTCTAATGACGTTTTTTCCCTTTTAAATCTTCTTTCCGATCCCCCTTATCACAACCAAAATACGAACTGTAGCTCCCGCTGAAAGATATCTAGTGTACCAAGCGTAACCCAAAAGATGACGTTTTCAAACTTTCTTGAACTTCGCGGTGCAGTAAAAAAACTGCCTGCGGAAATGATCGCGGTAGCTTGTTGCAAGTTTAAACGTCGCTGAAGTGTACTTCTTTCTAGTTTATCTCTCAACAATGTCACGGGCATTTTTAAAACTACAACTACAATATCTTTTTAAGACCGATGTGACATGCCGCTCGGGCTGGAGGATGGACGGATAGCGAACCCGCTGATGCGCGCCTCCTCGTTCCAGAGCTCCACATACGCGCCCTGGAGAGCCAGACTCAACCAGGTTTATGGTTGGACGGCGAAGAGAAACAACCGTAATCAATGGCTAAAGGTGGACTTCTTAGCTTTGGCAAAGATTAGCAGAGTTGCCACACAGGGCAGGTCGAACTCTCATTATTGGGTGAAAACGTATTCTGTCATGTACAGCAAAAAAGGTCAGCGATGGTTACCATACCGTGAGCAGGGCCGCAATAAGGTACTAGTTTTCAATTAGAATAATTATAATTATCTTGAAATATCTGTTTTGAAATCTATTTGTCACAGAATCAACAGCAACAAAAGGCCTTTCGTGGTTACTTTGATCAATGTTTGTATTAAAGATTGCTAGAAGTAGTTTGTTATTCTAAATACAAAACAAAACAACTCTGAAGATAGCCTCAATTTTGATTTTGCACAGGTACAAGGTGGGAACACAAAGATTGTTCCATTTAGCGAAAACCAAAGTTAAACGAGATTGAACATGGGCAAAACGGAAGGTTTCGTTTTTTCGCTTATGTTTCTGCTTTTACTGAGTTCATCGTCGCTTTGCGTCAAAACAAAAACCAAATAAACGGGAGCAGAGATAAAATGAGCCGCTGAACACAATGTTCAATACCACAACATTTTCAGGGAATTTTAGGTTGGATGGCAACATCTACTGACCCCGCCGTTGAATCTCAATAACTTTGAAGTTATTAATCACTGTTTTCTTCGAACCTCTTTCACAAATTACATTGGAAGTTTCATTGAAAATGTACTCTGCCAAGGTTTTGTGATTTGTGGGTCAGTTTTTTCGGTAGCTGGAAGTTGATTATATGCTATCTCGTCCCGATGAAAATAGCCGTCATCAAAGCATTCGTTTTGTTCAATCGCGCTTAACTCTCTTACCCATCGCTGTTTCCGCTTTTTCTCGTCGTAACTTGAAAACGAAGGTTTAACTGGAATAGTGTTTTTATGAATTTTGATCACAAAAAGCATTGTCAGCTTGCTAATATTTCATTTCTTAACCATAGATATTCAGAGGAAACCACGACAGGTTTGTCATCAAAACCCATAAGTTTGCCAGCCCAATTGTTGCCCGTTATATTCGTCTTCACCCGCGTACGTGGCATGGTTACATAGCCATGAGGGTCGAGTTTTATGGTTGCATTGTGGGTAAGTTTTACAAATTAAAGTTTCCATATCCTCGTCTACTCAAACTCTGATGCTCTTAGCGTCCTTTTTTATCAGTAGAAAACTTGATCTGAACTTTAATTTACGGACGTTTGCATTTGGAAGACCGCAAGAACAGCCCAACCCCAAATCTTAATACTAATTAGGTAGATTCAATATGCAAAATACTTATAACAGCTGTACACTACATTAAAAAGATTGACCAAACTGCCGAACTGAAAATCATTCCTGAAAAGCTGTGCCGAAACCGCGATGAGATTTAAATAATTCCTCAAAGAAAGTTCCCTACAATAAAAAAAAGAAGTTTAATAAGCTGTGGGAAATTGTTCGGAACGTATGATAATCGTTCGTAAAGCGATTAGTTTTGCAAAAAAATAAAATTTTAAATCAATATCAACTCCATAGAACACGATCTTTACACACATAGGAGTTATATGCTTGATTAATGGCAGAGTATGTCTCTTCAATTAAATTTACTGCTTTTCAAAACCAATTAAGAAACTCTTGCAATTAAATTTTTCAGGCGTTCGATGCGATAAGGTTCTTGGATTGCAAAATGGACGAATCAAAAACAATCAAATAAGTGCTTCCTCCATTTTTGACAAAAACCACGCTGCTTGGCTCGGCCGCCTTCATCGCAAGAAAATTGGCCACTTCCGCGGATCATGGTCAGTGCGACATAGCACGAGATACCAGTGGTTCAAGGTGGACTTTAGGCGACCAACCAGAATTGTTCAGATCTTGACACAAGGAAGACAAGACTACGTAAATTGGGTCACGCAATACTATGTCACGTACAGTCAGGATGGTATCCACTGGGCCGAGTACAAGATAAATAGTGGAAGAAAGGTAATACGGTTTTATTACTTCTTCGTTCGCATTGACGTCATAGAGAACACTAATTTTAATCAGGAAAAATCAAATTTTCCTGAATGCCTAGGTACTGATAAGCTACACGTTTTAGATAAGTTTGGAGCAAGACACAGATCTGACAGACATGCCCGCCATGTTGATACACAGCTTTGATACACCAATGTTGGAGCCCAATTTATTGTGAAGTTGTTGGCAAAGACAAGACCAGTCTCCAATGCAACCCATCTGGTTTTGCATAAGACAAAATTAAAACAACTTTAATAATTTATATCACCATAAAATTTTACTTGTTGCAAGTTTGTTGGCTTTTGTGACCATCCGAAGTGCCAGCAATGAAATAAAATATGTCAAAAAAAATTCACACGATCCATACTTTTTTCTATATGTTTTTGGCAATCAAAAATGTTTTTGGACCAGTGAGCATCATTGCTCGTCAGGGGAAAAATTAACGGAAGAACTCGTCGAACAGATCTTAGTCGTTCACATGAGGATGAAACTTGATAAGATTAACACTGAAAGAAGTGAAAGTAACCAGTGGTATAGGGAAGAAATGACTATATAAATGTTAAGTTACAAAATCCATGACAAGAAATACAGCGTTCAAGTTGGTAATTTTACCAGATTTGGAAGAGTATGACTGAACAAAGAGCATGTGGTGAACCTTTTTTAACTCAAGGTTAGAAAATACGGCTGTCTCTATTCCATATGAAAATTACTTGAAATATTGCCAATATTTCAAGGCCAAAGGTCGTCACATTTTTTGATTTGATCAAAAAAAGGTTGACATTATATACCTTTTTGGTGAAAGGCTGGATGTGAAACTGACTTTTTGAGCGCTAGCTCTTCGTCGGAGCGAACATTCCGGCTGGACCTATAAACATCCTGTTTTATATCTGTTATAGCGAAAAACATACCACCTCAACCCTTGTTGGTAAATCCACACATTTAAATTACACACCAATGCAGAAAAACAACTTTTATAAAATTAGTGTTCCCTTGCCTTCAAATTTGGTAAATGTAACAATTTTTTTAAAAATACTATCTTTCTCGTGACGGGTTGTTTTCATAGTTAAATAAACGATATAATCTCGAGACCATCGCTTTCTTTGTTTTCTTAAATACCGCTGGAATCACTGGAAAGCTAACAAGTCACTATATACTGTGTTGTTTTCTAGTACTTCCAAGGCAATCGAGATCAGAACAGTGTTGTTCGACACAAACTCCACCCACGAATCAAGGCTCGCTATATCCGTATTCACCCGTGGGGCTGGTACAAATGGATATCCATGAGGGCAGAGTTTAAAGGATGCCCAGAAAGTACGTATTTTTCTAAAGTTTACATCAAATGTTGTCTAATTTCATAGCAGCTAACAGGTCAAAACATTGAGAACTCAGTGAAGATCCAGTATCCACTGGTTTAGGCGGACGGTTAGCCCATTAGTTTTCCTCGATTATTGTTTTGGCACATATACTTGTAATTGGAGCTAGTTTATGGTACAAATGGAATATAGTGAAACAGACAAATACATTTCTTGCTTTCCATCCTTTTCTTGCCAGATATCTGGTGACAAGAATGTTAAACTTTATCAGTGATTTTTGCATAATTTATGCTGCGTTCTTCGTAATTTGTAACAAAATGCAATATTCCTTATCTTTGCGTCGACTTTATTTAACGACCCACCTATAAATATAAGATCGTGCACTAACAAACGCCAGTTTGGTCAACAGGCTAGGCAAATCTTAACCAAGAGGGCAAAGAAGAGAATGTCTAGAACCCAACTTTTGATGATTATTGGCAGACATTTTCGTTCGTAGATTTTCACTACTACATATAAATTGTAAATAGCCGATCATTTCATCTTTTTCTTCAGTTTTATTTATCATAGATGTGTATCTACACTGTATAGAAGCTTTGAATAAACCATTATTATTATTATTATTATTATTATTGTTATTATTATTATTATTATCATTATTGTTAATGATATGTTAATAGTGGGTTCTGTTGCCCCTTATCTCTTCTCTAAACTTAAAACACTCAGCTTTAAATAGTAAGTGTTTGCGTACTATTTCGCTACGTTTCTTTGTTTTGCGTAGGTTTGCTTACCCTTGTTTCATAATACTAATGCACCACATTTAACCGGCCCAAGTGCGAAAGTTTTCAGCAATTATATCAAATAATGTTTTCAATTAAATTTGGAACCTTTTAGGAAAATCAGTTTTTTTGCAAATTTCATGCATTTTATGTATTTTTAAAGCTATATTTAAGTGTTTAGGTGATTTTTCTTTTTACTTGTATCTTACTTGTATAGACGACCCATACGGGATTTCCTCTTTAGGGCGTCAGCCGAGGCTCCCTTTAAACACAATTTGACTAAATAGAATTACGATGTGTTTGAACAACTAGAACGCTGTGAGATGCCACTCGGTTTGGAGGACCAACGTATTCCCCACGGACACCTCAGCGCCTCGTCCCACTACTCCTCCTACTACCCCCTGTACGGACGTTTGAACAGTGTGTACGGGTGGATGGCAGGAGCGAGGAACCGCAAACAGTATCTTCAGGTTAAACTGGACAGGTTGACCAAGATCACTGGAGTGGCTACTCAGGGAAGACAGAATGCTCATCAGTGGGTGAAGTCTTATTACCTGTCGTACAGCCGTGACGGGTATCGTTTTGTGAGGTATATGGCGAATAGAAGATTAAAGGTACGTACGAAATTGTATCTGCCAGAAACTACACGCTTTTGTTCTGAAGCAAACTTCACAGGAACACTAAGGCTATTGTGGTGCTCATATTTGATCATGAACAAACATTGTTGTATGACTTTTTATGTTTGGTGAGTCTCATAGAGGGGGCTCAATACATTGCTCGACTAGCAACATGCATGGATCTAGAGTTATTTTTAGTTCGAGTTTATCTTCATTCGCAAACAAACAACCTCGTTCCCTTTCGTGTCTTGTGTTTTCGTGCTCTTTCAAAGTGCTAAACCAAAAACTACCCAATTCTATCAACATATTTAAGACGATCTTAAAGTTCAGACAAAGCTATTGATACTATAGTTTTTACTTCAAACTGTATGTATAACCACTTTGTACTGGTATATATAGGAAACGCTTTAGGGACAGTTTTAGTCTGTATTTGTCAAAAGAAATTTTAAAATAACACCAAGCTTAGTCTAACGTTATCTGGCTATTATTAAATTGCATCAAAACAAAGCCCTATCGTCGCGGCTTACGAAGTAAGTTTTTATTTCTACGCCTTTTTCACTTGCACACGAATGTTCATTAACAAATTTTTAACTTTGTTTTATACATTCCTACCGCAAAACATGATTATCTGATCTATAAGCACTGCAAAATAAACCATTTCATTCCTTCACTTGAATCTTACAGAATGCGTATCAGAATTATTAAAAATCCCACAATGTCATTGTAAATTATTGTATATCTGTCAGATTTTTTAATATTTATGTATCCATTGTCAATATTTTTAGAAAATGAGTGAATTGCTTGTCCACTTACTACAATGTTGACCAAGCACATCACGTTTCTTTTCCTTCAGATATTCACTGGAAACACAGATATGCATCACATTGTCCATAACGAAATCATGAGGCCGTTTATGGCAACAGCCGTTCGTATTCACCCGCACACGTGGTACGGCTGGCCCACAATGAGAGCGGAACTATACGGTTGCCAAGGTAGCATGATATTTGTATAATACACCAATTTTTGCTAGATCCATTCTCTTGTGGGGGTTAAAAGTCATTACTCAGTCAGATTTGGGCTCGTTAGTTCAACATAACTGAACATCACCTTTAGCCCCCACGAGGGAATGGATCAAGCAAAAATTTGCATTGGAAAAATTGTATATTAAAAGTGTGGCTCGGCTTTCCCTTTACGTATACAGCTATTGCAAAACATGTTGACTTTTGAAGAGCGCAACACCCGGATCGCAAAACATGTTTGGACATCTAATTTATCCCATTGCTCAGCTGGTACTAGTCTAGTTTATCAAAATTACGGCTTAGTTTGTGCTTTGCTGGTTTCATTTGGTTCGTGTTCTGGTCAATTGACGGTACGCTGCGTAAAATACACGGTCCCATAGTCCTTTTCGTGCGTGGTTTTACCCTTTGCGAATGTCAACCTATTTCTTGAAACAGCTCTAAACGATACGTTGGTAGTAAACTGTCATCTGTTCAGTTGCATTTTATGCAAACATTTTATATTGGTTTATATTGGTTGAAACACCAAATGATATAATTAAACATCGGTGGTTTTTAGCTGCAAAAAATATTTTTGGCCTTTAACTCGTTATTTTGATCAATGGGATCATATTACTTTTCAGTTTGGTCCACTTCAATCAAACAATGCATGATATTATCCACTTTTCAACTTGTAAAGCTAGAAAGCTATTTAAATTACCAGCCAAAAGCAATCACATTTGTTGCTGTTATATTTTCACCAAGTTCAGGTTGGAATATAGTACGGTGGCCGTATCTGTAGTGAAATAGGGCTATTTAACATTTAAAATGGTATTATTTTTGCTTTCATTTTTTTTACCAAATCTTTAAACCTTTGCTGAGACTCTTTTTATACTCGTCAAGGTTTTCAATATTCGTGTTCGTTTTTCATATACTAGGAGCTTTGTGCAACAACGCGTTGGGAATGCAGAACAACAAAATTAGAAGTAACCAACTGACAGCTTCTTCAACGTTGAACAACCGTTACTCTGTGAACCTTGCAAGATTGAACAAAGGACCACTTACAACTAGCGACTCTGGTGCTTGGGTCTCCAGACTTAACAATCACAACCAGTGGTTCAAGGTCGACTTCAGGCGTCTCATGAAACTCGCCATGATTGCGACCCAGGGACGCTCCAATTACAACTACTGGGTGACGCGGTACAATGTTTACTGCAGTCAGGATAATATACATTGGAATATTTTCAGATACAAGAATAACGACAAGGTAAGTAGCTAAAGTAAACTACAGGATCCCCTGTATAATAATAATAACAATAATAATAATAATAATAATAATAATAATATAATAATAATAATAATAATAATAACAATAATAACAATAATAAAAATAATAATGATAATGATGATAATAATAATAATGATAATAATAACAAGATTCTTATTTAATTAACGCATTAAATAGCATATCTCAATGCGTTTTGCGGTTTGAGGTGGATAAAAACGTAGTGATATTTTAAAACCAATATTAAAAAAAGAGAATGCAGGTACAACTTTATGTTGAAGATGACAACGTCGTTTTTATACGTTTTACCACTTTCTTCATCGTGTCTCATATTCATTGGCTGCTTGTTGAGAAAATGTATTCAACACCGTCGTTATTCCTGGGACCTACTTTTGTAGAACAGAAATTAAACAGTTTCATCCAATTTATATTCGCCATGTTTTTCTAGATAATCGGCTAATCCAGTCCAGGTAAACTATCCGAAAGTTAGTTAAAATATTTTGAATAAATACCAGATGAAATATCGAGATGCACTGATAGTTTATCTCATAGTTAACCCCCCTTGAAAAAGCATAGACTAACTTTGGCAAAATTTTTTCAAAAGCGAATTGCACTTCACCTGCTGGTTTTATGTAACTACTAAGCTAATGAAATATAGAAAAAGTGCAATACGCAGACCTCAAAGTATGATGGGAACTCTAAAATTTTAAAATCTCTTAGTTTGGCGCTTTATTAGTTCTGTTTGTTTCGCGTACGGGTCAATAGTTGTACGCAGCTTAAAATATGGAACTCCCAACCGTTGCATGCAGTCTCTCACAAGTGAAATATGGTCAGAAAGAATACAATACGCCCTGTTGTTTA
Organism: Parazoanthus darwini; assembly: GCA_025403605.1. Taxonomy (NCBI): domain Eukaryota; kingdom Metazoa; phylum Cnidaria; class Anthozoa; order Zoantharia; family Parazoanthidae; genus Parazoanthus; species Parazoanthus darwini. The sequence continues at coordinate 9,668 of JAOBYF010484413.1, forward strand.
GTCTGTTTGTGAACCCCTTTCTTTGTTCGTGTATTTGTTGTGCAAAATAAAAGCAACACCCATTATTGTACCTTCGACTTAAAATGTTTTATCGAGATATAACCTGTTCATCCTAATCTCTGTTTCTATGCAGTATTTCCCGGCCAACCGAGACCGAAATTCCATTGTGGAGAATGCTCTCGATCCTCCCATTATCTGCCGTTATATAAAAATTCGCCCGAGAGGATGGTCCAGCCGCATTGCGTTGAGGCTTGAGTTCTATGGCTGCAGAGCCGGTACGTTTTAGTATTCTACACAATTATTTGGGAGATTTCCGTTCTTTTCTGTTTTTTGTGTTTGTTTTGACTCCGCAGTTTCGTATTGGATTCTATTTTAATAGAAAAATTAAAGAAAACTTTAATTAAAATTAGCAATTAGCTTTGAAGTACAATACTTCTTTTTTGTGGTAGATTGTTTCGTGCCCGACGTTTTTGCTGATAAATAAATTTTCCAATTAGTCGTTTTAAAAATACTAAGAGCGCTATCTGATATTTCCTCCACTATCTGTTCAAACCTTCAAATGTCCATATGTCTTTGACTGAATCCCAGGCCAAGTACTATGATGAATTATGCTCTTTTTGTAGCAAGGCAATCTAAATACATATGTTAAATCAAGTTTATAAATGAATGAACTCATACAACTTCCTCTTCAAAACAAGACGAAGGTTAAAATACAACATTGCTAAATAAATCCGTCTGGTACAAATAAAGATTTTTTATGAGAAAGGGAAGAATCTGAAACTAGATGAACCAAATCCCACATTCTAAGGACAACGATTGAATGAGTTTTAAAGTTATCCGACAGAATATAGTAATTTGTTTCTTTGTTCGTGAATGTATGATATATATTTCCACATGAATTGCTACAAAACCTAAGTCGTAACATGCAGAAGTAAACAGAGAAATATCTTCTGTTTTCTAAGATCCCTGCATGGCACTGCTTGGAATGCAAGATGGCCGCATCACCGATTCCCGTCTGACAGCATCCTCTATGTACAACAGCTACTATAGTCCTTGGTCTGCACGCCTTCAAGGCAGAAAAGGTGGATGGCTTGCAAAACACAATAATCATGCGCAGTGGATACAGGCTGATCTAGAGACGATGGCCCGGGTTAAGGGGGTTGCGATCCAAGGCAGGTACAATGCAAACCAGTTTGTGAAGAGTTTCACTCTGTCCTTCAGCCGAGACGGTTCCAAGTTCTATCCATACAAAGAGGGTCGAGGAACTAAGGTGAGACAAGATTCAGCCCTATTGGTTTTTTAAACAGAAGCACAACCGGATTATCTGACGTATTTTCATTATAGCAGAATGAATTTAATATAAGTACTGGGTTTTTTTGAACCCTTAAGGCAAAGTTAAAAACTATTCGAGTTAATAGGTGCTTCTAGTCAAAATCAAACAGGGTTAATTCAATTACCTGGCTGGCCTTTATGGTCCATAAAAAAAACAAAACGGCCCTTTGCAATTTATCCATTCTCTTTGTCTATGGTTTGTTAGGTGGCAGTTTGAGATTTGGGAGTTGCCACTTGTCCAATGAAGTTTCCGTCCTTGAAAACCGAACTTAAGCATCCAACTGGTTCGTGCAGAGTCTTTGAGATAGGCAAACAAGCTCGTACAACTATGTTTTGAATTTCAGATATTCCAAGGCAACTGGGACAGATACTATGTGGTGACACATCGTTTTGAGCGGCCATTCAAAGCTCGTTTTGTGCGCATTCACCCCAGATCGTGGTACGGTCACATCGCTATGAGATTTGAACTGTACGGATGTCGTCTAGGTAAGATTGTTCGATTATAAGTAGAAATGTTGTCTACGGTTTGAGGGTTGCTGTTTTGCAAGTCAAATCGGTCAGTGAATTAGTTAATGAAGAGAAAGGGTTAGGGTTAGGGTAAATTTTAGGTTTATGTTCAGGGTTAGCATTAATTTTAGAGGGGTGGGGTAGATCTGCACGGTACATCAATTCATTAGGTTTGAGTTAGGTCTTGGATTAGATTTAAGGTTAGGATCAGAGTTTGGTACATTATATGTTATTGCTGAAATTTAACAGTGAGAAATTCATTAAACTGCTTAGTTCTGGCCACTGTGGGTAGAGGTCTATCACTAGAGGCAGAGCGCAGGTTGTAGGGCGTAATGGGTGGCGTCGAAGACACAGAACTAAAAGAAAGTTTATCTTTCGTTGCATTTTTTGTAAAATTTATACAAGCCTCAACTCTTCTTTCCTTAGTTACTACTGTTAGATAATATACCATAACCAGGGCGTTTCTGTGGTGAGTTGTAGGAAAGATGATTCGGAAATGTTTTTTTTTTTGCGCTAACTTTATCAAATCAGGTAGGAATTCTGGATGTATAGACTGCTATTGATATCATAACTTTAATACGCTTCCGTAGCTGCCATGTGTCATCTGCCAATGGGAATGCAGACCGGAAAAATCCGCAACAATCGAATCACTGCGTCGTCCTCATGGGACAAATACCACGCGCCCTTCCTTGCCAGACTTCACCGAAACAGGGTGGCAGGACGCTATAAAACAGCCTGGTCAGCGGGTGTTAATAACCATGCGCAGTGGATACGTGTGGACTTCGATCGTCCAGCAAAGATCGTCCGTGTCTCTATTCAGGGAAGAGCGGATGCTGACCAATGGGTGACGTCATTTTGGCTCAGCTACAGTTTGGATTTCCTTCATTACGTTTACTACAAATATCACGACAGCTATAAGGTAGTTTAATCATCATAATTAAAAGTCCAACTCGTATTGGTCAAAATGTTGCAAAGAAAAGCTGTGTGTTTAAAGGAACATGTTGTAATTATCTGTAGCGTCGTTGAAGTAAACACATCAAAAAAGATTTGGATGTTAAATGGCTTTAAAATAATACGCAAAGCATTTTTTGTAATTTTTTTAAATCCAAATTCGGTTATAATCTTGTTGTCGATAAAGTGTTATTCTGTTGGTATCACCACCTGTACGCGATAAAATTCTTGACTATCAGCGAATTAAGGATTAAAATCATTTTAATCCTTTGCTGATAGTCAAGGATTAAAATGATTTTAATCCTTCGCTGATAGTCAAGAATTTAATCGCGTACAGGTGGTAATTAAATTCTTGACTATCAGCGAAGGATTAAAATAATTTTGTAGCTGGTCTCCTTTAGTTGTTGCCACCATATACTACATACTAAATGCAATGGTGTATATACTATGTACTTTTGTAAAAACAAAATGTTTGCTAGGTAGTTGACATAACACTTTTCATTAAAAAAACATCACTTTTTCTCAAACTATCTGTATTTTTGTCATTTGTTAGTGCTTCAGACATACTGTACCATGTCAAAAAAGGTTGATATGGTGTGGTTTTCGTAACAAGGTTGGTTGTAAAAATTTACAGCCAACCTCAGGCAAGAACATAACATATCGATCCATACGATGTCAACCTTTGCTGATCGAAACACATATGCAGCTTATATTTTACCAACGCAGCATTCAAACTAGTCTTCCAGTGTATGCTAGAGTGTCGCTTAAAAGAAAGTGGAAAAAAATTTGAGAGATCTTATGTCAACATGTATGTATGTATGTACTACCGCAGACTTTCCAAGCCAATCGAGACAGGAACACAGTGGTATCGCATCTGCTCAGACGCCCAATAAGAGCTCGTTATATCCGCTTACATCCACGAGGCTGGCGCTCACACATTTCCTTGAGGCTGGAGTTTTATGGCTGTTTTGTCAGTAAGTGAGGCTCTTCTTGCTTGTGAACATTACTGTATGTCTCTCAGGTTTTCGGTTGTCATATGGTTATTGTGATCGTAACTGTGATTGTAACTGCGGCTATGACTGTAACTGACCAATGCCTGTATTTTGCGGTTGTGCTTTTTGTCGTGATTGTAACTTTAGTTGTGATCGTGACCAGGAACGTGTTCGTGTTCGTGATTGTGATTGTTACCGAGATTGTGATCTTGACCGTGAAATTAACCTTGACTGTGATTGTGACCTAGATCGTGACTGTGACGTGATTATGACCTAGATCGTGATCGTGATCGTGACCTAGATTGTGATTGTGATCGTGATCGTGACCTAGATCGTGATTGTGACCGTGATTGTGACCTAGATCGTGATTGTGACCGTGATTGTGACCGTGATTGTGACCTAGACTGTGATCTTTACCGTGACCTTGATCGTGACTGTGACTGTAATTTCCACTACTCGCAGGTCGGTGTACTCTTCCATTCGGTTCCGAAGATGGACGCCTGTTAGACCAGGCATACACTGCCTCCACGTGGTATAACTACGCCTATGGTCCGGAGCGTGCGCGCCTGAACCAGCCCTCGGCTCACGGGAAACAAGGAGCGTGGTACGCGAGGGTCCACAATCGAAACCAATGGTTACAGATCGATCTTGGGAGAGTAACCAAGGTTACCGGTATTGCAACCCAGGGACGGTACGGTGCGAATCAGTGGGTGAAGAAATACAGGGTTTCCTACAGCAGAGATGGAAGAAGATTTGCGTCCTACAGGCGACAGGTATTGTAATTCCTGCAGTGCTATCTAAATAATTTAATTCTTCGAGAGCTTACTGTCACTATTACTTTTTCGCTTTCGGTAAGCAGAAATGTGAAAACCAAACTTTCCAGTAAATTTGGCTAAATCAGTATCATTGTACTGCGTCTCCATCATTCGTTTTCTTGTTAACAAAATAATATCAATAAAAATTAGGTAAATGTGACTTTTACAAACTTGTAAACCAAGAGCACTCGACAAGCCTTTGAAGCCAGTTTCCAGTTGTAGAACACCTCAACATAAACGTTTTACATACGAAAGGATCTTTAGTTAGTAACTTGATGACAAATGCAACATTACACACCCCGCCTTTATCTTCGTATGTTCTCCGTTTCATCACATATGAGCTAAAGGTTTCTTTAATACAACTGCACCATCCATGTGCTAAATAGTGTAAGATGTAAGTAGATAAATGCTAAGTAAATAACTCATGTGAAAACCCAACGCCAACCCAAATTCTCCACCGCATGCCACAGAAGCAATAGAAACAATGACAGCAAAAGAATATGTAATTCACAATCAGTATAACTTGAATTCGGGCAATGTCCGTCGTGCGTTTTAGTGGTTTGGCCTTGAAAAGGTTTTAAATCAATTTATTTGAAGGCTGTTGAGACCATGAAAGAAAGGATAAATCCTTAGTTACATTACTGTAAGCACACTCCGGTTTCCTGACAAATGTTTTCCTCGTAGATAAGGTTTCTTTGATAAGATTGGTTGTTAAAGTTTTTTTTGTTTTTACCCGCAATCTTTTTGTAAATTTTGTTAATATTTTTATGTTCACAGGTTTTCAATGGAAACTTTGACAGATACACTGTGGTAACAAACAGGTTTGTTTCACCTCTTGTTGCTCGATACGTCAGGATTCATCCGGTGCAGTGGTACGGCGCTGTTACAATGAGAGCAGAACTCTACGGTTGTGTGTCAGGTAAGGAACATTATACTTCAATTAATACATATTTTGTTAAGTTTGTAAACTTTAGTTGGCTTTTGAAACATTCTGAAACCTTTTATTAAACATAACCATAAACTGTACATTTGTATCTCCTAAGAAATATTTTTACAATGTAATTGTTAGTAATCTTTCGGCAAAAGTTCCAATACTGAAAACGTCGTTGTCAAAGTAATAACTTTACCGAATTAGTTGAGAGTTTGACAACAACATTTATCAGATATTTTAACGATAACAGTGAAACAAATATGGTAAGAAAAAGAGGAACAAGAAGATGAAGAAGTGTAACAATGGAAATAGTAATGGCGACGGAAGAGAAAGAAGTACATGTTAGTTTCTATAGTGTTTTATCTTGTTTGAGTTTCAGTTATTATGTCCAGCAACATTCACCACGTTAGCTATTAATATTTCTTGGATAAAACTTGTTGTTAGCAGCTTTATAAGTATGCACTTTGAAATACATTAACTGCATCACTGAATCACTTTTAGGCCGCTTTTGTGACAAGCCACTTGGGTTGCAGACCGGCAGAGTCCGTAACCTCGCGATGAAGGCTTCCAGTGAATACAACACCCGTTATGCTGCCAGAATGGGTCGCTTGAATCGCGGCACCGTTTGGGTTTC
>JAOBYF010485524.1:0-15824 GCA_025403605.1 Parazoanthus darwini
AGCAAATGAGAGTTGATAAGCTGAAAGGTTTGTTGCAACGCAGCAATCTGCCATGACATCTGTCCAGAATAAACAGAACTTTTTGTTACTGGTTCAGTCCAAGTCTTTGAATTGATCCCTTTACAAGATTTAGGTAGCTGCTTTGCCAACTGTACTTTTGAGTTTCAAGACACTGTTACCAGCCTTTCCTCAATATTTACTGGTTTTTGGCAGCTACCCTCGCTGTTGCTTTTGATTTCTGGGATGAGCATTTGTGCATGTATTATTCAATGTCATTAATAAAGTTAAAAAAAAAAACGGGTGATAGCTACCATATTTGGAAAAAGGGTTTTTCAGTTGAATCATTATTTATGTCACTCATCAAGTAAATACAGGTCTCCAAATGGTGAGCCTGTACTTTCCTGAAGGACGTAATTATGTCTATACATACTAAGTAATGTTTTGTTATTTTCTATTTTTAGGCCTCTATCTTAAGTACAATGGACATTCTCAATGAGGGATTTGGATACATGTTGGTCCTTGGTGACCTGGCCTTTGTTCCATTCATGTATTCACTTCAAGCTCGCTTCTTGGTCACTCACCCTGTCAACCTCTCCTGGCCTGCTACAACGGGCATTGTAATGCTGTTTGGTAAGATTTTTAAGACAATACCTTGGATCATTATCAGCATGCATCAATCGTCACTTCATTTGCTTTGCTTTCTCTTCAGTTAAATAATTAGGTAATTAATTACAACTGGTTAATAATTAAAATATTTTTTCAATCAAAAAGATAAGTTTAACAACCCATAGAGTTGTCCTATTTTACCTTTGCATGCTCAGTCAGGGAGTTATCAGGAAATTTAACTCGGAACTATTGTACAAATGTTTCCTTGTAGAAAATTGTCAGTTTTCCAACAACCTTTAGGAGTATACTGAAATTACACTCTGGTATGGTGTGGACAAGTCTTCTGGTCTTTTTGTAAGCTCAACTTGGTGGTGAAGGCAAAGTTAACAGAAATTTAATTTGTGAAAAACACTACTTGGTCAGCAAAAAGTCGGGGATTTTTTTTACGAATCAGTGGGAACCCTTTTAAAGTCAACTGGTCCAATCAGTTTAGCTAATTTTTCAAACACAATATGATTGGATTGATATGTACCTAACTTTTTTCATATGACTTGCTACATGCTCTGTGGACATTTCTGAGGAAAAAAACGACTCCCTTCAAATACAAATGTTACGGTTTAATAGTAGTACCTGAAAGTGAGACGAAGGAAAAATCCTCTCTCTTTTCCCCAATTCTTGCACAAATGAGCCGGCTCGCAGATTAGCCGTGACAAGAAACATGATATCAACTTTCGTTGCCCCATTGAAGTTACATCAGAGATATTTAACAGACAGTCCTTCATATAGTGTCTTCAGGTATTAAGATGGGCTGAAGCTTTACGCATCTTATTTTATATCAATCTCATATAGTTGTGGGTTATGTCATCTTCCGTGGATCCAACTCTCAAAAAGACAAGTTCAGAAACAATCCGCATGACCCGTTGTTTGAAGGTAAGAAAAACGCTTTAGTTAAAAAAACAATGATTGACTGAACGATTATCACGAGGTAACTTTACAACAGTTAATTACAGATTTAATGCTGGTAAGGAAGCTAGTTTAATCTTTCATTCTAGTTTATTCTACAAAGGGTTGCTTGAGAGACTGCGTCAGATTGAATTAGCATTGTGTGCGCATGTTCAGATACATAATCATTCAGTATTTATTGTAGAAGTAACTTTTGAGTTTGTTTTTAAACAAATTAAGTAAAGTAGTTAACATCGTCGCTGCGAGTATAATTTTGAACCTTGAAACGAAACTGTTTTGTGAATATTTAGTCCACACAGTGGTTTGTTTATGTTCTGAGTAGATACTGTGATATAATCATGAAGCAGTTGACCTAATCAATTGTATTTCAGAATGTTAATTGCAGGATGTTTTTGTTACAGACAAAGAAACTGTTTTAACTGTAAGCGGCAAGAAACTTTTGGCATCTGGATGGTGGGGACTTGTTCGACATCCAAACTACCTTGGCGATATTCTCATGGCCATCTCGTGGACGCTGCCTTGTGGTATGTTGACTGTTCCTCCCATATATGGCAATAGTGCATTACATATTAGAACATAGCTGGTAATTTTTCGAGCACTTTTTGTAATAATACCAATGCCCGTAGGCAGGGGGGGTGCGCGGGGTGCGTACGCCCCCCCGGGCCCAAAAAGGTCCGCATTTTGAGGTTTAATGAGAAGATGAAGAAGCCCGAATAGGTTTATCCGTAAACAGCGCTACCGAAAATCGTACCAAAAAAAAGGTCCAACTTTACGAAATTTGCACCTCTCCAACTAAATTCCTGCCTACTGGCAAGATACCAGTAGTAATAGTAGTAGCAGTTGTAGTAGTAGTATTAATAGTAATATTAAAAATAATAATAATAATATGAAAAACAATAATAGTGATAAAAATAATAACAAACTTTATTATGAACTGTAGGTCTGTAACGTGTCGTCATTTTATTACGGGCAATGTCCGAGTTTTCTGCAACTTGTCGCGCAGTAATGTAGCCGCTTATAGGTTGAAATGTGCATGCCGTAGCAACTTGCGTCGTAACAAAATTGCTCTGTTGCAAGTTGTTAGAACTTGTTGCGAAAAGAATGCAGAAGCCGAATCTGCTTTATGCAAATTACTTCCATAACTATCAACAGATAAATTTGTTTCGCGAAAATATATTTAGTGTGCAACATTACGCACAGCTACGATTTGCAGGAACCGAAAACAAAAAATCGCAGGAAACTGTCGCGCGTTTTATCGTTTTACGTGAAGGAAGCTGTTAAGCAAATTTTTGAAGCTTCTTGACTTTTCCAGCAATACTCTTGACTTTCCAGCCGGACCCGACAAACAAAAAGTTACAACTTGAACAAAGTACACGTTACAGAACAGATATTGTCTTATCTTTGCAGGGTTTACACACCTGATTCCTTGGTTTTACCCCATCTACCTGACGACTTTGTTGGTCCATCGAGAGTTTAGAGACGAGACTCACTGCCGCAGCAAGTATGGCAAGAGCTGGGACGAGTATTGTCGACGGGTTCCGTACCGCATCTTCCCAAAGATCTTCTAAACACCATGAACTCATTCGTGTAGTTACCAACAGTAAATTGACAAGTTTTATCATCTTTAGAACACCAGGGAAAACTTTTTCCAGCGTCACTGTAGATTACATACTTTAACACTTTTTAAGCGTTTTGGTCTTCCCTTTTCCCAACCTAAATCAGGACCACGCAATCTTGAAACAAAACCAAAAAATGTTAATACTGGGACGTTTCTATGAAAGAAAATGTAAGACGCGACTTAGCTAGGACGCGACTTGCGTCAGACGCGAACTGAACTATTTTGTGCCAGTGGTTTCACGTCCAGGTAAGACGTTTCTTAGATAAAAGCAGCGCAGAACCTTAGTCGGACCTCAATCGCGACTAAGCTGTGACGCAAAATGCAGATTTGTACCATGTTTCCCAGCAGTTTGCGTCTTACGTTAGTCGCGTCTTGATTCCTCTCGTAAAAGTGGCCCTTATGTGGATTTTAGTTATACTTGTTACTAAGAAAGCTTTAAGATAAAATCAAGAACAGGTTCCGTAGAAAGATTGGGTGATAAGCACTGAAGAGCTTTGAAGTATTTTATAGCCTATCGTGTGCATGTGTTCGGATTTTTTTGTTTATCTTTATGTGTGTTTTTAAAGAGAAGGGGGAGGAGGTTTCAAACCTTAGATGCCAAGAGGAGTAACTCTGACTGATGGGGAAGGTAGTTTTTACATTTACCTGTATTTTCGTTTTTTACTTAGATATATTTTTTTTACTTTATCTATAATAGTACTTTCACGGTTTTGTGATTTTTACATGTATTAGTATTTAGAGTCTAAAGCTGTAGAACTTTCAGAAACAAGCAGTGAACCTCTTTTGTAAATAGAACGTAAAAGAAATACTGATAGTGTTTTTAGTGCTTTTTATTTTTCAGTTTATATCCCCAATTTTAGAACTTACTATATAACTTTCTTTCGCAGTGTTTGACTTGTGATTCCTTTTTTGAATGGTCTGACTTTTCTTTTGAAAAAGCTTTCGTGGCAGACGTCCATTGAATGAGTATTTGAAATGTGGCTTTCACAGCGTGTATTGCATTGATACTCATTTATTAACAAGAAGCCATTCTTTTTACTTGTAAATAGACATTACCCATGATCGATACCAGTGTTCAGCCATTATTTTCATGGCTAGCAAAACGATTCGGTGTAAGTTATGTATTTATCGTAAGCATTATAAAGTGTAACATTCGACTGTTCGCCTTTATATTTACAAATAAAGACAGTTAATCTTTCACTTGCTGCGATTCGGGTATTTTTGAAGCTAGACTGCAAAGGCGACTCAGATCGTAATAAAATCAATTTAAAAACAAAACAAACGGAAAAATCCAGATTGGAGGAGGTTGAGGTTTCTCTATGGTGAGCAAACAACCAAAGCCCGTTCCCAGGAAATGGGTCTCCTAAAGCTGATAGAGACAAAGAGTGTTTAGTCAGGCATGTTGGTGGCCCCAAAAATTCTAAAATTCTTAAACACTTACGCCTTGCCCTCAAAGGCCTATATATGGGGAGTCGGAATGGCCGAGTGGTTAGCGCTGGTGCCTCCCACCTCTGTGGACCCGGGATCGAACCTTGGCTTTGCATGTGGGCTGAGATTTGTCGATCTCCTGGCTCCGAGGGTTGTTCTCCGGATTTCCTCCCTCCGCAAAATCGACTTTCACGCCAATATCTGTTCCGTCGAGCCATTAAACATAAGCCATTGGCTTGGGAGAATGGGCAACCACTCCCAGCGCAACGACGTTAAATAAAGTTTAGTTTAGTTGATATACAGCTTTTCTAAATATCCATACCTTTTTTCTTTTTCCAATGATGGTACACACCGATGTCCTTGATAAAGTTTAACATGGGTCCTACTTCTGCCCTATCTTGATGAACTGCAAATTTCTTTCTTTTCAGATGCACCTCTAGCAGCTTCTGAAACTAAAATCTCAAAATTTCCTTGGGGGAGCAGGACTCTTGACCCTCTCAGACCTCACCCCACGTTTAATGATCTAGTTGTCCTCAGCCCCTGTTTTATAGATTCGATATCTTGAGACCGATTTTGGAGCCATGTGCAGTTTCATGTCAAGATTCACAGGACCCAGGAATGTAGATAGAAGCCAGTCTGGCTTCCTCCGCAAGCAACTCTAAAGTGAAATTATGGTGAAGCAGGTAGGGTGAATGATGGTTATTGCAGGCTGATGTATAGTTAATGAGGGTGAAGGAAGGGACGATTGGAAAGGTCGCGAGTCGGGGACTGAGGTGAGGAAAAAGGGAGGGAGTTTCTCTTCTTTCCCCCACCCTTTCTCCCATGCATTCTTTTTAGCTTACGTTATCCATCATTTACCTTAGCTGCTTCATCACTGGCAAATTTCACTTTAGAGTTGTCTCGGAGGAGGATATTCAGAACTGAGGTGTACGACGAAGAGTGATGCACAGAATTTCATAATTTAACGAGCCTTCCGTGAGACCTTCGTTTGGCTGTGGGCCGCGAGGGCCCTGGTTACAAATGCACGCGTTGACCGAAAAATAATGAACTGCATAAACACAGCAATATTTGCAGAGAACAAACGGTGCGAAATAATGCACATCGGGAAGCCATTATCTACAAGCAGTTGTCTGCAGCTTACGTAATGGTCACGGGGTTTGAAAAAAACAAAACCATGTGTACAAAGAAGCAAGCTTACCTTTGCACAAAATGCTTTAAAAAAGTTGGTGTACACACGTTTTTACAGTTCTCCATGCAACACTGTGCAAAGCATTTCCTTCCCTTTCCGGCGCAGTCTCGTTCCCATGATCCCAGAGCTTGCTGCGCTGGCCAGAAGGAACGCGGGCTCTGGGAACGAGATTGTTTCCGGCGAGGTACCACGAGGGCAATGAGCTGCAACAAGTTAGCATATAAATCACCGTAAAAATCCACGTTAAAACCTTTCCCGCAGGTTTTAAGCCTTCTCATACTGATATAAGCCCATCTATCTGCTAACAAAATAAATTCTCCGGTTATCCCCCCCCCGATCAGTGTAGGCTCTCCCAAAGATAGGTCATTCTTGAAGCGCCCCTTTCTGTTCGATATCATTCGTTTCTTTATAAAAAATACCACAATTTCAAATCGAAAGTTAGGAATCTATAACGTAACTGGAGCTTGGAACAATAATTCCAACCGTAGTAAATATTTGGTACTGTTTCGCCTGTTTACTCGTATTTGTTCGTATCTGCTTGATTTGAACTTCTGTGACACTTTTTTTACCGCATATGAGTCCCCCCTGGATGTGAACCCCATCACCCTCCTGTCCGTTAGTTAGATTAGCTATATAAGGCAAGGGCTTTCATGTGGGCAAGTGCATGAGAACCCTACTGGGAAGAACAAACAGGTGAATCTTAGATAAATGTCAGTCTGGCCATGCCACCGCTGTGCCCGCCCTGAAGACGGGGATTACATCAACTGGTGCATTATTGCTGAGAAAGATAATTGATGGTTAGTATTTAGACCAAGTGGAAGTGTGGAGAAGAATTGATATGTGTCAAGAAAGGTGACAAGGTCCTCCTTAAAACGTGTCTTCTTTAATGGCATCATTAATTTATAAAAAGTAAATGGATTTGAAAAGTGTGTGTATACTGTCGCGAACGGTAAATGTAAAAGCCTTGAAGTGAAGTGTGATACTAATACATGAAGAAAGCTTGTCGTGAACTGTAATTGTAAAAAGCCTTGATGTGAATTGTATAATACTATATAATACATGTAACAAGCTAGATACGCAAGCTTGTGGTGTAACTGCAATAAAACAAGCCGTTGTCCTATGGTATAGAGGTTTGTCGTAAAACAAAGTTATCATTCAAAAGAACTCCTTGCTTTTCCATATGTGATTATATCTTTAACTTTATTTGACAAACAGGTATTGAATGAAAAAACCCGATCGTTTTTGACAATTCTAAAGTAAAGCAGATCTCTTCCCGTGCCTGATAAATGTAAAAGTACAGAGATATATTACGCCTTTCTGCACGGAGTTAAGAAATGAGAGTCGCCCTCTACTCTGAGAACGAGAGATGCGATAAGAATGTAATACCTCTGGGATAAACCTAACTATTCGCAGACAAACTTAGAGGACTTATTGTGAGAACGTGTCAGCTTCCTAATCTATTATCAAAGATCCAATAGGATCGTTCGTTCTGAGAGTAGAGCCTTACTGAGAAATGATTCAAAACCAGGTCGAAAAAAACTAACGACAAAATAATAATATAGTTTGAAGCTTGATTTGATTATTTTGTAACTTCTTTTTACTAATGTATTTTAAATGGATCAGTTTTTCAAAAGAATCAAAAGAGAAAATTGCATCTATTTGAAACTTAAAACACGCCCGGTTATAGCGGTTGTAAAGTACAATGAATTGCTCTCAGAAGGCATGATACAGTTTAAGGTGGTACAGTTTTCCATTCTACATTGTCACTGGACTTTATGAAAGGCTTACTTTTTTTATAGTAAAAGATAACTGCTGCTTGTTGAGAGCAGATGTTACAGTAACATTTCAGCTTATCAACTTTTGTACTACCACAGACATTTTGGTTGCCATGGCAACTTGACGGGGCCTCAAATACACCTTACTTCTAGCATTCGACTGCATTTTACACAGAAATTAGTCGGTGAACCCCTTTTTTTATTGCGTCAAAATCGTTTGCTCACCAAGGAGCACATTTAGACAAATGTTTAAAAAAACTCTGTCAAAAAAATTTTGTGCCACCTTAAAATTTTGAAAAGTTAAGGTGGCGCAAAACCCTCTTGACAGAATTTTGTGAAACTTTCTTCAAAACAACTGCTTGATAAGCAAACAACTTTGATGCAATAAAAACGGAGGTTCACCGACTACTTTTTTTTTGCACAAATCCATCATGATGTACGAGAAAGCCTTTCGTAAAGTTCAGCAGCACAGCAAAAAGAAAAACAGTTGGGAGCCACCTTAAAAGAGGCCATGTTTTATGATGACTTAAAACATATAAAAAGCTTGTAGCGCAATTCAGGTATGCCGTTATAACTACTTATTAACCGAGAGTGAGGTCTGTACGGGAATATATTCAACTGAGGACTTGCTTTACGGACCGACCAATAAAGAGGTCAATGCGTCAAGGCTGATATTTGATGTTTTCCATAAAGATCAAACGTTCCAGCCTAATTAGATGTTTGATATATGACGTTTCTTTCTGAAAACGACAACAATACCGTGCACCTGATATCAATAACCTGTAATGCCCTCGGGCATTACGAGAGATTCAGACCGCTCAAAAACCAATCAGAACGCGCGAAATATCTTTGTAAAGTAATAATAATACTCAACGCCAAAGTTTACTTATGAAACGTTAGCTGTGTGTGTTTCAGTTGTGTTCGTAATTTTGTTGATGGACTCGTAGTCAGAGGAGGAGAGGTGTGGTACAACCAGAACAGAAGCAAGTTTGCATTGCAGTATGTGACTTTTCTATGCTACTGAACTTTGAGAAAAGCCTACTCATATTTCAAGGCAGACTGCTGCTAGTTCTTGGTAGCTAGTGTTGGCACAACATTTCAGCTTATCAACCCTTGTGCTTAGTACTATTGCAACTAGACAGATCCTCGATTACACCTCATTCAAGCATTCAACTTCATTTTACACAACAATGAGTACGGTGACTCTCAAGTTTTGTTGTCTTACATTTGCTTGCACAGCATAAGAAACATTTGAGGAAATGTTTTGAAAACTTCTACAGTAAACTTTTGGCTCCACCTCAAAATTAAATATCAGAAAATTAATTAAGGTGGCTCGAGAGTTTGATGGTTTGAATTTTATGCTGTGCAGACAAATGTAGCACAGTGAGAAATGAAGGATAACGTCAAAACGGAGATTCTATTACTCCCCCGAGTAAAAACATGGAAACGGAACATTCGGTGGAGTAGAATAGTTGATAAATGAGTATGGGAGAGTTGTCCATCAAAAACTGACAGTAATCTATCGTGATAAATTAAAAGTCATTCGTAAAATTGATTACCAACAGAGAAAGTTGAAACAAGTAAGAGGCTACTTCAAAAGCTGCTATTAATAACCACTCTAACTATTGTCAAAAAATAATTGAAATATCAGTTTGTGCAAATATAACAATTTCAAAATATTATCTTCTCACTCCATTTCAGTCAATTAGCATTTTCAACTTTCAAACATAGCAGGTTTTAAAACGTAAAGAAACAAAGCTGACGTCTCTCCCGTGTCGACACTATTATCCGGGTTATTAATTAGGGAAGGACCATTGCGTGTTATGAGAGGAGGGAGGAAATTTGGGAATGGAAAAATTATTTTCATGGAAATTTGTTTTTGTTGATCAATCTTCAACTGCACTTTTTTTACCCTTTCTTATGCATTGTCTTTAAAGTTTCCGGGCGTGCAAAAGAATTTCAGTTATGCTTGGAAATGATCGAGCAATTCTACAAATCCTACGATTCTGAAAGCTCCATCCCTTAAAACCAGAAAGGTTTCTATAGAACATGTGTGATTATAACCTTTGAAGTAAGAACGGAGTTTACGATTTAACAACTCACGACAACCTCTAGTACATAATTTAATGACACTGTGTTCAGGAAAGTACGAGGTGCACTGTACAAATGTCAGTGGCCTTTAATAAAACTCTTGTTATAGTCATTGAATGTTTCCTAATACAAATTAAAGTTGTTAGTCACATAGTGATAAGTCAGCGTTTTCTACCCTCTTAACAGGGAGAGATTTTTGTTACAAATGCTGACTGCCTGACGCAATCAGTCGTGACTTCGTAGCCAAAATAATGACACCTCTGGGCATAACAGGGTTGTTCTTGTTGGCAAATCGCATTAGTAAAAGTTTTCCCAAGGATTTTCTTGGGCATGGTGTTTGCGATGCATGTCCTCTTTGCTCTCATCGACTCCCTTTGCAAAAAGGCTCGGTAGGCTCGATAGAAACCAACGGGTCCTCTCGGGTGCAAATTCGTCCCAAACTCGTGTTGGCGATCGGAACTGGCCATTGTTAACATGTATAGTATGAGGGGGACAACAACCTGAAAGCATTTGAGTTAGAAACAAGTGGGAAATGATCGTTAACCAGCTTGATACAAAGAGGAAAACCTGTGAACTCTTGAAGAACACTGTTTTATGAATCACGAGGTATAAGCCAATGAAACCAAAAAAAGGTTAAGAGTTACTTAAGGTTATAGGTTAACGATTTTAAGTTAGTTTAGATTTAGGAGTTGTGTTTAAATCGTCGATATAAAGCATTTTTTGAAACTTTTGGCTCATCGTTTTGTCTAGGTGAGGTCTAAGACTAGGATTATGGTACTCGGTAGCACTAGAATTACGGTACTGTTCATGCATGTATTTAAAAGTTTCTCATGTCCAATAAGTGTGTTTTGTAACTTTATTTGTCAAGATACCTGAATCTTCCAAACGGAAAGATAGAAATTAACTTTTGAATTTGATTCCTGACTTGCTGAGTCACAAATCTCCTAGAAACAACGGCCCCGCCTTTTTGGTCGAAATGACGATAAGAAATGTGTCATTCAGCATTGCGAAAACGGAGTCACAATTAGTGGAAGCATTTTAATAGGAATATATACTTCTATTTGCAAAATGATTTGATCAAAAGTTGCTTTGACACATCCGTAACTTTAACTACAGTCTTCACATAAAAAGTCTACTGGTTTAGCTCGTCCATATAGTTTCAATTTAAGGATGTGTTGCTAAAAAAGAATATTTTTTATAAGAACATTTTTAAAATAATGTAAAGGCTAAAAAAATGTCTGAACAAAACAAAAAACGAGACAAACATAATCTGTAGTGTGTATCTGTCGTTTGACAAGGTTGTTGTGTCCGTTTTTATCATATTAAGGAACTTACTCGCATCTTGGGCCTTTTCTATCTAAACACAGCAAACTTGCGTCAAACTTCCAAGAGTTGAAGGTAAAGCTTTGGAAAGCGTTGTTATATTTCTCCTTTCCTGGATAAAGTAAAACTTTAGTCCAGCCATGGCGTTTTTGGCCAATATTTATAATTGTGAGTGAAGTGACAGATCGAGACTTGAAGTCCGAAAGTCTCTGGGACCAACTGCAGTGGACTCTTGAGAGAATGCCACATGTCATGGCGTCCTCAATTAGTTTACGAGCGAAATTAAGTACACCGACACTTAGATCAAATTACGTTTATTTCAATATCAGCAAACTACAGCTCGAAGTATTAGTAAGAGTTGAGTCCTATGTTGAAATGTAGTCATTCTAAAAACTTAACTAACTTTCTTAAAATATTATAAATTAAGTTTTATCAAAGTTGATGACCAATTGTTTTATTGCAAAAAAAAAAGTTCTACGCCGCGTATCTATAATAGTTGTATAATTCACTCAATTCATTTAGGTCATTTATGGGTAGACAGATAATTCATTTCGACTCAGAAAACTGAGTTGACTGATGAACGATAAAGTTTGTTTTTGAAGTTGTCTAATATTTTAAATGACAGGAACTCGAACTGAGAGAGTGGGCTAGTTTGGGGCTGGTTTGTCGTGTTTATTTCAATATCAGCGTTCTACAGCTTGAAATAATACTTCAGAATTGTGTCGTATGTGGAAATTTAGTAATTATAACAATTTGATTTTTTTTCTTTAAAATAAATTAACATGCTCGATACGATACATGTAGTGCTGAGTTTTAACAAAATTAAGAACCCGGTTTTCTTAAAATTTTTCTTTGCCGCGTGTTTACAATATTCCTAGAACTCACTCACTTCGTTTAAATCATTTGTGTGGAAGACAGATAAAATAGTTCGACTCGGAAAACTGAATTAACTGATAAACATTTAAGTCGATTTTTATAGTTGTCTAATTTTTAAATGACAGGAACTTAAAAGAAGTCATGTCAATGGAAGACAACGACTGAGTAGGGGAAGAGTCACATATGGTGGCGGTTGTGACGTTTCTCTGTGAAACCTCGTGAAAAACTCGATAGTATATTCAAAGTCTTGACATTTCCGCGTTTTAGCAATGTTTTCTAGAATTCACTCACTTCATTTAAGTCAATTATGTGAAGACAGACAAAAAAATTCGACTCGGAAAACACAGATTAACATTTAAGTTGATTTTTGTAGTTGTTTAATTTTTTAGATAACAGGAACTTGAAAGGAGTGGGCTAGTTTGGGGCTGAAAACGACTGAGTAGGGGAAAAGCCACATATCGAAGTGGCCCACAAACAACGTCATTTGGACGGACGTTGGGGAGTGGAAGGGGGGTGGGGGTGGGGGTGGCGGCGGCGGCTGTGACGCTTCTCTGTGAAACCTCGTGAAAAATCGATAGTATATTCAAAAACTTGACGATTCGGAATCATCTTGGTAGAAAAAATTAAACATCTCGATACTGCTGTTTGCATATTTTGAGTGTCTAGTTCGGTTAGAGTAGACTATTAGCGATTGTTTTGATGATTTTTTGGGTAAAAATTAAAATGGAACACACTATACTATAGTTTAAGCAAATGCAGGTTCTCAAGTATGGTCATTACCGAAGTCATTTTAATGGAAGTTTTCAAAGACCATTCAGATATAAGTGTAGAAAACTTCAGGCTTTTACACTGAGTAGTTTTGTAGTGTTTACGTCTACAATAAAATGTCGATAACTATGTGTGACGTTACTAAGGGGGGAGGGGGTATCTCCAGAGAAACCGGTCTGTACGACGTTATTGGTCGGCCAACTCGTTATGTGACGATCCCTTAACGCAAGTTTGCCACTGCATATTATGTTCTTGTTTTCGTAGGATTGGTGATTCTTTTGTTTTTCACCCTTAGTCCCCTTGAAACCGACTGACTCGCTTCTTTTTCTTCATACTTCGCATTTCTGTTCTTCTTCAGTATTCAAAACTATCTTCAATCGCGTGCTGAACAGAGACCACTCGATGATGCAGCGGCGACGCGTAGGCAACAATTGGCACCAAAAGCTGCCAATTTCCCTCATTTCACAGCCAGTTGGCATATGATACACGTATCCAATTCTTATAAAAAATCAATTTTTAAAAAGCCAAACTCAAGCATAAATTTGGGAATGTCATCCATTTTCGAATTGGTAAAAGCAATAGAGGTCATGTTGTGACATAGCTTTCTTGCCTCCACTACTATTAAGACGCGTCACCCAAACCAATTAGAACACTCGTTATATCTGCTTTGTTTGTATCACGATATATTTAATAATCAGAACACGCACATGCTTTATTTATAAAGCAAGTTTTGTCTTTCCACTTCCTCCTTGCGTACATTATATTATAGTCTAGTATATCCTTATCTTGTTTACTGTGTTTCAGTTTGGGGATCGACCTATTCCTCTGACCTAAACCTTACTTCAGAAAAAAATCATTAGAATACTTTCAAGAAGTGCATTCGATGCTCATACCGAACCCATATTTAAGCATCTAAAAATTCTGAAATTCTGTGATATCTTTCGATTTCAAGTGGGAAAGTTCATGTTTTTGCTCAAGAAAGGAATTCTTCCTACAGCTTTCAATGGTTTGTTTTTGCTTAGAAGCCAGATTCACTCATACAATACGAGAAACTCAAATATTTCTGCCGAACAAATATTAGGCAATTTGCAATACGCTTTCAAGGACCTAGAATATTTAACTCTTTGAATTCAGAAATTTGCAATGAATGCTGCTAACATTTCTCTCTTTTAGTCTAAATTAAGATCGTTCCTTCTGAATTAATTATTTTACAGACGAGCTGCTCTGCGTTTTGCTGTTGTACTGTCCCTATGTTTGTTTCCTTCGGTGTGTTTACTTTGCTTAATCCTACATAACATTCAAAACTAAGATATATCTGTACGCTTAAAAAATTAATCTAGTTCTGGTAGTTGACGAGGCTATAACCCAAATAAGCCTTATATAATGTTATACTGAAAACAAATGATTAGTTCTCACAACAAATTGTTCTGTGATAGCTTGAAGAGTGAAGCAACGAATCGAACTTAACTGGAGTCGACAATCACGAACTCTCACTCAATTCATTTTAGTCATAAAAGAAACTTGAACTCGATTTTGTAGCTAGGTGTTTAGCGAGGCTACGTCAAGCTCCGTGCTGTTCGCCTAAAATGTGTGCGGGAGTTGAAATCCGTTACAGGAGTGCTTGAGAGCGAAAAGCGACGTGTGTGATGTAGATCTAGAGCAAATTTTGATTTCAAGTTTTTACATTAAGATTTACAGCAGTAACAACAACATCAGAAATTTACAGTTCTCATGTGGCACTGAAACTCCTTCCGTCTGCTTTAGCAGATTTAGATATTTTCTGGCAGTTTTTCGGAAAGTCTTATTTTATCTCACGTACAAGTCGCGACTATTTTTTTCACGTCTTAAAAGTTCGACTCGAGTACAATTAAATCCGATATTAACCAAAGTGCACTTGTTAGAATTAATGCTGTATTATCGGTTGGTACTAGAGAAATGTTTATATAGAGTTTAGTATTTAGCTTGCATGTAGCAAAGTCACACTCCAACTTTTAAGAAATGTATTAAAAAAACGTTTCGGCCGTTTGGCCTTCTTCAGTTTAAAAATTCTTACAAGCTAAAAGTTAAAAATGCGTATATACATATTGAAAATGCAAATTACTTGCCCTTTGAACAACTTACTAAAATCCTTAAATTCGAACGCTGTTTTAGTATACCGTAATCTCTCTGATAAGCCCCCATTTAGAGCTTAAAGTTTTAATAAGCTCCCCTCTCTAATTAGTCCCACTCTCCGCCCCCAACCCCATAAAATAAGACACAGGGGGCAAAATATGGCGTTATAGCAGTCCACAACCTCAAACTAATTGCAAGAGAAGGTACTTCAACGGTTTTCAACGTAGAAACCCATCTCCTATAACATATCAAAGTCCCCCAAAGTCCGCGGCAGGGAAGGTGGTAAAAAATGTGATTTATTGAGACCTGTCAGTATAGCATGGAAACGAGGCTACAAACAGTATTGAGGCAAAAAGCCCACTAGTCAAACAGTAATCACACATAAAACTGAAGCCCACTAGCGCACTAAGATTTAATGAAAACCCAATGTTTAACGTTTCTTTACTTTGTTTTAATGTAAAGTTTCATTTTCAATTTTTAAAGAGTGGTATATCGGTTATACATAGTGATCCAAATGGTGTAGAAACTCGGTTGGTGTTAATTGGAAGCAACAGAAGGAAAATGGCTCAGCTATTAATAACATTGCGATTTTCTAGATTAAAGAAGTCGAGAATTTTTCATGTGTTTTCAATGGCGCTTAATTAACTATACAGATTTAGGATCGATGTTTGATATTAGTTTATCTAAATACACCATGCAACCACTTTGACAAGACTACTCTTCATTTCATTGCGGAGTGTCCTAGGTCTCGTACTGTCCAGTAATTATTCATCACACAGACAGGGTTCAGAGCTCTAACATTTAAATTGTAGCCAACGTAAGTCACACTTCAAAGTGTTTAGCTTCTCTGAAATCAGTACTCCTACAATGTTGATTTCATAATAGCAATTTAAGATACATGTTCATTTCAGGATAATAATATCCTCCATGCAAACTTGGCATGTGGTAACTAGCGGAATCACTGTTCACATTATTATGTTCACCAAACTTTAATTTACCATTTTTCGTGAAAAAATTTTATAAGCTAAGTTTTGTTACCTTGTGCTAAGGACTTATGTGTCATGTTTTCTCGACG